>CM021100.1:695979035-696186626 GCA_007115665.2 Sequoiadendron giganteum | reverse complement strand
GTTAGGTATGTGGAACCTTTATGTTGCACTTGAGTACCCTTGGGTTGTGGAGTTGTTCCACATGTCGTCATAGGGGAGTGGCTTGTAATGAGGGCCAACACATGAAGTGGTGCCAGGATAACTTATTGTAAGTTAGTTAATCCAGTGATAACTTAATTAACTGATTAGAGCATCACGTAGTATCAAACACTTAATAAGATAGTTATGCATCGCACAGGAACACAAGGGCTTGTATAGACTTGGGTTGAGACGAGAAGGCTTGGAATGGCAAGATCGTTATCTTGTCTCTATGAAAGATAACTAATTCTACATTGGTTTACATCAGGGGTCGAAAGTTGTTAGAGGTTACCAGGATAACCCGAGATGGGGGTCGGGGCCTAGGAAGACTCACCAGGATAACCTATGTAACATTGTGATGACACTTCTCCTAAGTCGGTAGTATGTTTGCATCAGTGATGCAATTGTTTATGTAATTTCTGGAAGCATTGTAACCTTGTGTTAGTGATGTCACTGTATTTATTTTAGTATGGTTATGTTAGCCTATGTCTTGAGGTAGGCGTCCTTGGTTAGAAATTTTGGTTACTATCTCCTAGCATGGGGGGTGGACCTTTGGGTTCCACTTGGTTGGGTGGAATGTGCACCTTACTCTATTGGGTTTTCTCCTTGTTCATGTGGATGAGACTTCTAGTTGGAGATCTCGTGGTTTTTGTTGCAGTTCTTACTTGTTTTCATTTCAATTACTCTTGTAATTATTACCCCTCTTGTTATCGAGGTGTAATTTGTAATTGTAACTCTATTTCATTGGACTTTCCTCATTCGGGGAATGAGTGTTGTAACCTTATTGTTTAATGAATGGTTTAATGCAACTGAAGGTTTTTATTATGCTTGTTGTAAAGTTATCTTTCTTGGAATGAATGTGTTATTTCTATTATTAATAATTGGCATGGTTTATATTCATGTTTTTTGTTGAGGTTATATATAACCTCTATCCCATAACCTTAGAGGTTGTTGGCAATAGTTAGTGAAATTACTTCTTATTTGTAATTAAACAAAAAAAAAAATTAGCCTGTTTAAGTAGTTGTTGCAACTTCCTCTAGGGTTGCGTGGTGGGGCGTTACATTTTGAGTCATTTTGAGATGTTACAGGATGATTTTGAGTCATTCTGAGATGTTATGAGATGATTATGAGTCATTTCTGAGATGTTACAAGATGATTATGAGTCATTCTAAACTATTATAGGATAAGTCTAAGTCATTTCGAGATGATTTTGTGTCATTCTGAGGTGTTATGGGGTGATCGAAGATTATGTTCCATATTGTTTGATGTTGTTTGAGGTTGTTCGATGTTGTTTGATGTTGTTCAGTGTTGTTTGATGTCATTTGTGGTTGTGTGATAGGTGTCAAGTCAATTTTACATGTCTACAAGCTATATCAAAACTCTAATATTTTAACACCCATTTCCTCCAAACATTTTCTTTTTTACTACTACCTACTAAGGGATGTATTAATTTCTTAAGTATATAGTCATTTAGACAAAGACTCAATTACTATTTTTATCTTAGATGTATTCTTCCTTTTTTCTCAACTTTTTATAGTGATGATTACATTATTATTAAGTTATCATAAGTTTAATTTATTCAAAAAATCATTCACTTGGATATAATTAACATAGTAAGATGTCCTTATTACTGCATAGCAATTTAAAGAGATGATACCATAGATGATGTTGCAGATATCATAGGCATTTCAATAATGTTAGGCTATAAACACAATCATGATGGTATCACTCATAAAAATAAACCAAATGTATTATTGATACCAAACACTATGAATGGTTTTGGTTTGCATAATTTATTTTGAAAAACTAAAAGTAAAAACAAAGCAATAACATTTCAAATTATATTCCATATATTACTTACAACTAATTTGATATATATTTACAAAAAATTTAAAAGTACCAAAGCTAAAATTATTTCAAAACTTCAATTGAAAAGAGACTTTACTATTTAAATTATTACCATCTATGCAAAAATACTATTTGATAATATATTTAAAAAAGCACTGAACTTCAAATTATATATCAAAACAAATTAGCTTAAAAAAACTATTAACAATTTAATTTATTAACTAAATCTATTGAATACAGATATTCAATTTGACATGTTCCATTTAAAATTCTTTGCTTTATTTTATTTATTTTAATTTTTATATTTAACAACAATTTACTAACCTAACAATCTTTGAAAATGTGCATGAGCGGGAATAAGAAGAATGAGCATGTAGTGTAATGATCTTCTATGAATGGGAAGGACATGATTCTTAAGGATGTGATTGTTCTCTCTCTGGACATGATGGGCTTTGGGTTTGTTGTGGTTTGTAGGCAACAGGTTGGGTGTTTTGGTGGGGACTATTCCTCTCTTCCGTCTAGAGATGTTGAGCGAGCTATTATGGGCTTTGTCCCTGGTGATGTTGCATAGGTGGATGTCCCACCTCCTACTCTAGTTATTGGGGGTTCTTCAAGTCAAGTGAAGTCCTTCTCTAAGGCTACTAAAGTGGGTGCTCGACCTCTTGCTCAGGCTCATGTTCGGCCTCTACTCTATTCTCGAGATTCCCCTGTATTGGTTTGTCAACTTGAGGTTGCTTAGAAAAAGGATTACTATTTGAAGCGGGGCATGGTCTACAAGTTTAATGGACTATAGACCTCCCTTCCTAATCTCCATGACTGGGTTTTCGTCTCCTAGAAACCAGTGGTCTCTAGGAAGATTGAGCTCTATCCTAGTGCAAGGGGTTTATTTTTAGCAACCTTCACCTCCTCCATAGAGCAAGAATGTGTGATGGATAGGGGGTGGATGTGGGGTATTCATTCACCATCCATCAGGCCTTGGTCTTGTTGTTTCAATCCCCTTACATAGCCATTGAACACTAGACTAGTTTGGGTCTGATTGTCGAATCTCCCTCTTCAATTTCGGAAGGATTCATGTTATGAAGCTATTGGAAACACCATTGGCCATCCTTTAATAATGGAATCTATGACTCGGGAGCTTGGGAATACTATGGTATCTTGTATATTATTTTATTTGGACATCTCCAAACCTCTCCATGGTGATGTAGTCTTATTGGTGGAGGAAAAACTTTGGAAGCAACTCTTAGACTATGAGGGTCTCCCCTTTTGGTGTAGCAGATGCTTTTATGTGGGTCATTTGGCCTCTATTTTCCCGCATGCCCGCTGCAAGGGCGCTACTACTTGGTGGAAGGATGATATTTTAGATCATATCACAATGGGTTCTCCTCCAAATTTTTATCCTATGGATGAAAACCCTCTTGAGTCTTCTTGGGAGCCTATGTCTGCTCCTCTTCTGACTATCCCTTTCATGGAGCCACTATTGGCTTGATCTACTAATTTTGTTCTATATGAGCCTTCCCGAACATTGTTGAATGCCTCTACTGGTCCATCGATTGATCATGTCTCCTTTCCTATGTTGTTAACTCCCTCATTGAGTGGTGGCTCATTTCCCATGGTGGTTGTTATGGATTCACTTCTCTCACCTCATTCGGTGGACTTGGATTTTGATTCTTCCTAGTTTGTTGTGCTAAGAAAGAAGAAAGGACTCCCTCGATCTTCTACATCTTTGCAACCTAGGGTTAAGGAAGTCAAATTGCTCCCCTCATATTCTGGGGTTGTCTATTCCTCGTCTATGGTTCGACGGTTATCTATTAGTTATTTATGTGTGTGGTCTATCCTCTTTTCCTAGTTCATTCTTGGTGTGAACTAGCTTCTTTTTGACCCATTGTGCTTTCTGTGTAAAGGGTACAACACCTTGAAAATGCTGCTTATTTTATCAAAAACAATTTACTAACATAAGATTCTTATGAAAGAAAATTATCCAAGTCCAAGTAGAAAAATAATAATTATAATCATGTTTTTTTAACTAGCTCTAACTACCATCCCTCTTCAATTAAATGCACAAAAAAGTATTATTTTCTACGTACCTTAAATATCTCATATTTTTTATCTATTTAAAGGAGGAATAGATGTGTTTCTTTGTAGTCAAATGTCTTGATTGTAAACAAAATAATTCTATGATAAGAGATAATTAAAATCAGTATGAATGGTGGGTAAATTTAAACTACACACTCTAACACATTTTAAGTTTTTATTTCTTTAGATGGTTCATTTGAAATCACATTAACAAATGAGCTCTACTAAAAAAATAATATTATTCTAGATAAACCACCTAAACAAATCAAAGTTTAAAATGTATTGTGTAAACCAAAATTGAATGATACCCCTTTATTGAACAAAAGTTTGCATGAGGTGAGGTATGCATGGGAAATGTTTGATAGAATGCATGAGGGAATATTACATATGCATTGGATTTGTTTAACAAAATTCCTTTCCACACAATTTAGGTAAAGAAAATCCATGAGCAATTGAAGTAAACAAAATTAATTGTATTTATTTTTAGTTGTACTTAGATAACAAGACTTTAGGCCAAATAAGTAGTGAATTGGAGAACTTCATAAAAATGCTTCCATGAAATGTAGTCAAGGAAGGTGAAATGTTTGAAAAAATTCTTGAAGAATGTGGTCTCCTGATTGCCATGATTTCACAAAATAGATTTGATCTAAAGCCTTTATAAACTATTAAGCAAATTCATTTGGTGGATTTCAATCCAAACTTTGTAACCTTCGCCAACATCCTCCCAACTTTTGTGAAGCTTGGAGCTCTCAAATAGGTTAAGTGTGGGAAGCTTCCATTTGAATCACTATGTGACACATTCTCAATGTAAGATCTTGTTTCGACATGTGGCTGAATATGAGATCTAGTAACAAAGTATGCAATTTTAAGTCATACTATGGTCTATTTGATACTAGGAAATAAAATTGTATTTTAATGTCTAGATGCACATATCTTGATGTATGGATAGGGGAGAGAATTGAGGTACTGAGCATGTTCCAAGAGTAATTATAGAATTTGTTAATTTAATGTTTAATGTTTTTAACAATATTGAACCAATAGTTATGAGTTTAAAAAATTTAGTGTTGATGATGACTACCCATAATTGATTGAAATGTATTTATTAGATCTAAAAAGAAACAAATCATGTGATGTGAGTGATTATAAATTTCCATGTAGAATTTTGAGAAGCGTGAAATTAAGGTTCTCAACTATCGGATCCTCTCCCCTAGATTCAGATATGAAAATACAATATATATTGTATTTTTATTTTCAATTCATTAATAAATACAATCAAATGTACATTCTAATTTTTTTTGATAGACAATACATAAGAATTACAGGACATGGTTGTGACAGGCTTGCATAGCAATATATGGGCGCAATTTTTTCATAATAAATAGTCACCTAAAAATCTTACACTATTGTGCTCATAGTGTAATAGGATTTTCCAAATGAGTTCTACAATTTTTTTAATTTAAATTTATTTAAAAGAGGCATTTATAAGAGAATCTAAGAAAAGAAAAAAATCCATAGATTTTAGTGCATATTGAGAGAGGCATTAAAATACCTAAAGTAAACTCAAGGTTGCTTCATATATCATCTCTACATAATATTGGAACTTGAAATTTTGTAACTAAGATAAATTCAATATTTATGAAAAACATAAAATGAAAAGCATAAGAAATTGGGTTATAATTGCTCCAAAAGCGTCAAGACGCTTGCTACAATTAAATTTCAAATGAAGAGAGTTGGAGTCACATATTTGATTGTTTAATAAGTTGAGCAATATTTCCATTTTATCCAAAAAATAAAAACAACCATAGAAGAGCAATGGTAGAGTAACGGTAGGTTTATAGTAAATGGAAGAGCCAGTGGTCCTTGGCATCACAGATTTGTAAGGCCTAATTAGAAGCCTCACAGGTTGGGGAGGCATCTGGACACATGTAGTCATTTGGTTTTCCTTCCGGGTGTGAACGCTTTTGTCCTAACATATGGTGGGCATAACTCATTGGGAAATAGCGGTGGGGATGTTGGGGGAGGTCCATTCATTCCAAAGGTGAAAACCAGTTCTGGAGGAGAGTCTTTGTAGATATACCACAATGAGGATTTTATGGAAGTGTTTAGAGCATTTCTTCATGATCGGAAGGTGTTTTTTTCCTAGGCAGAAAATTAGGGCATTGTCCGACTAGTTTAGGTCATATACAAGCCATCAAAAGGGATATGCAAAGTCTAATATGGTTCAGGCATCGTTTGAGTGGAAAAGAGAAGGCAAAGAAGGAAAATAGGGTTTTCAAAAACATGATTTTAATTATGAAGCTAGCAAGGGATTTTTGACTAAAGAAGTAGGGAAAGGTCCGCCGCATCAATATTTCAAGCAAAAAGATTAAGCGCATTAGAAGAAAGGTTGGTTTCATCATAATTTTCCTAGTCCTTCAATTTAATATTTTTCAGCATCATGCTTGATCTGCAAGATAAAAGAGGTTTCCCAACAATCTGATATGAAAAGTTCAAAGCCCATTTGACATTTGGGAAGATGGAAGTTATAGATTGGTAGGGATGGCTCCAAATGGAAATGGTGATGTTATAAATAGTCATGTGCAAAACCCTAGTGAGCTGGCTGGGAGGAAATCACATAAAACTGCACATAGTGCAACTAGGGTTTTCACTCAAAATGATGTGGAGCAGTGTTTACAGGCTCGATGAGCAGCTTCCTTCAATCCAAAGAAATTATATGCTTCTCATATACAACTTAATGGAATAGATCTTGGAGGCCGACAAGTGGATGGACAAGAGAAAATTTCCACACCAATTCAGGGAAAAGGCATGATTGAGACACAAGTAGCTAACAAGCGGGCTCGAAAGAAATCCAAGAGGAGAAATGGATATTGGAGATAGAGAAGGATGAAGCAAAGGGAAAAGAAAGAAATACCAATCATGGCTTCTTCAATCCATAACCCTGATAATGTAAAATGTAGACCTCATCAAAGCGGATTTGTTAATATTTTGTTCTCAGAGGAATTCTTGAACCCATAGGTGTTGAATTTGTGTTACACGACATTGGTCTGTAAGTTTTGGAACCTTAATTTAGATATACAAGAATTAGAATATTTTTTGTTTGTTGAATGGGCTGGGATTAAACAAATTTTCTACTTAGATAGGTCCAAGGGAATCTTCATTGTTATCTTTAAAGATAAGGCTTATAGAGATGACGTTTATAAAGGTAAATCCTAGATATATAATGGGTCTGGTCTATTTCTCCAACCCTGGAAACCAAATTTTAAGGCATCTGATCTTATAATTAAGTCCATTCCATTTTGAATACAATTTCAAGGTCTACCTTTGGAGTATAGGGAACTAAGCCTAATTGAGATCATGGCTAATCAGCTAGGTATTTTCTTGAAGCATGATCTTTCATATGTTAAAGAGCCATCTAGGGTGGCAAGGGTGTGTTTATTAATGGATACAACCAAGAATATTCCTAAGCATATACACATAATCTCTAAGTATGGTACATGGATTCAAGAAATCTTAGTGGAGGATATAAAATTTTGTAATGAGTGTCATACTATTGATCACTTAATAGGTGCATGTCCTTTTATGGGAATATCAAATGGGGTTGGGCCATCGCTTGCTAAGCAACCAGTAGGTTCCAACTCTAATCAAGTTGTCAAATCAGATCATGTTGTTTTAGATTTCATAAGGGTAGTAAATCAAGACCTTAACGCTAGTCAGTTGGAGAGGTCATTGGTTAAAGGGGTTAGGCCATCGCCTGATAAGAAAACAATAGGTTCCAATTCTAACTGGGTTGTCAACTTTGATTAGGATGTTTTAGATGTTGTAAGGGTAGTAAATCAAGACCTTACTACTGGCCATTTGGAGAGGTCATTGGTAAGAGAGTTTAACCTATGTAGAAAGAAGGGTCAACTCATTTCAATTGTAAACAAGGAACAAAGCCTAATTTCTTTATGGTTTCCAACCTTTATTCAAGAGTGTTCAAATTTTGTTTCTTCATCTGTATGTTCCTCAAGAAATCATCCATTCAGAAAAATATCTAGATGCTATTACAAGAAGGTTGATTTTTGAAGGAACATCGGTGATTGTTTCTCCCTCATATACATTTCTTATTTCTTACTCTCATCTTGAGGGAAAGGATGATTGGTCTTGTTATCCTCTAACATAATTGATGAAATTGGTGTCGAGGAAGGTATTGTTCGTTCTTTGTCAGTAGTGATGCCAGGTGTATAATTAGAGGAACTTAATGAAGAGGAAGTTTTGAATGTAGATTCTTTTGAAGATTTTAATCTAGGTGTGGAGAAATTTGATTATTGTCAAACTTTTTCTCTGTCACAAAATCCAATGCAAGTGTCTACTTCAAAGTCTCCAAATAAGTGTGGTAGGAAGTCTAAGGTAGAAAAATTCTAGGAGGAGATCAATACAGGGGTTTAGAAGACTATTATGCAATCCATGTCAAGATCTTCACAAAAGAGACCAAGGAGAGCCTATTGCTCTCCTTGAGAACAATGATGATCCTTACATGGAATGTCAAGGGCATTAATTCTCCTGAAAAAATATTGCATTAAGCATCAAATTGATCCTTGTGGGGCACATGTTGTCATTTTACAAGAGACCAAAACTTTTGTCCAAACTTTTGAAGATACCATTAAAAAATGGTCAATGTGGGAATTCATACATTTTGTAGCCCAGTGTGCATTGGGTGGTCTCATTACATTATGGAATCCAAAGATGGTTTTCATTCATTCATATCAGAACCAACAAAACTGGAAGTTATTAGAAGTGTCAAAATTTGACACACAGTTCTGCTTGTTTAACATTTATGGTTCTTCAAGTACCATGGAGAAAAAATGATTATGGGATGAAATTACAGTGGTCCTGCATTCTCTAGGAGATGTAAAAGTAATAGTTGCAGGATATTTTAATGTGATCACTAAGTTGCAATAAAAATAGGGAGGAATCATTCCTCCTGCTAAAGTGATGGAGGATTTTAATAACTTCATTTTGACCAATGCTTTAAAAGATGCCATACCACTTTTAGGGAAATTCACTTGGAAAAATAGAAGGCTAGATTTTTGTCAAATTGCAGAGCGGTTGGATAGTTTTCTTGTTAATCCAAGTTGGCTGCAACATGGTATGGAAGTTGAAATTCTACCATTCCTAGGCTCTGATCATTATGTGGTGGTAATTGATGTTGCAGAAATTGCACGGTCAAAGCCAAAATCATCATTCAAATTTGAGTCCATGTGTTTCAGACATCCCCAATTTGTGGATTTTCTACATTCATGGTGGCAAGCTGCTCCATATGAAGAAGGAACAAAGGTGTATGAATTTTGTAAGAAATTTTTGTATGTCAAAAAGGAAATTCAAGTCTGGAATAAGGAGGTATTCAATAATATCTTCAAACAAAAGGAATTTGTACAACAAGCATTATCAGAAGTTCATTATTTAATTATTCATAATGGGATGGATGCTAATTCGTATGAGAGGTAGAGAAGTCTTCAAGAAGAGTGGGAATAACTATGTGCTAGAGAAGAAATTTATTGGTAGAAAAAATACTGTGAGTTGTGGCTCAAGGAAGGTGAAAAAAATACAAAGTTTTTTCACATGTTAGCAAAAATTAAGAAGGTTGCAAAGTCTATCTTTTCAATTAAGAAATTATCTATAGGTAAATGGATAACTAATGAAGAGTACATTTAGAGAGAAGGTATGGATTTATATACCAATTTGTTGTTAGCTCCAACTCATAAGACTACTCAGGCATTGATAGATGATAAGGAGATCTTAGAAGTGATCCCTAGATTAATTGGCAAGGAAGATAATGATAAACTTCTTAAACCATTTTCCCTAGAAGAAGTTAAGCAAGTGGTTTTTTCTATGGCTTCTGAAAAAGCTATGGGTCCTGATGGATTCACGGGTATCTTTTATCAAAAATGTTGGGATTTCATTTTTTTTGATCTTCTATGGGCTTTAGAAGAATCAAGAAGGTCGGGGACGATGCTTAAATAGTTTATTACTACAAATATTTATATTTTTCCCAATGTAAAATATCTAGAGTCTTTTGGGGATTTTAGGCCAATATCGTTGTGCAATACAATATACAAGATTTTTACTAAAGCCATTTACTTGAGGTTGCATCCTATTATTGCAAAAATTATTTCATGTGAACAAGGAAGTTTTGTTCCTGGAAGGGAAACTTTTGAGGGGGGATTTGGTTGCCCATGAAACTCTTCACTCTATTCATTCATCACAAATGTCATTTTTTTTTGTGAATCTTGACATGATGAAGGCTTATGACAAGGTCGACTAGGATTTTTTAAGTAAAGTCCTAGCGAAGTCTAGATTCAATAGTAAGTGGCGACACTCGATAAGATCATGTTTAGCAGGACCTAAGATTTTAGTAATCATCAATGGTTCTCCCTCTGGTTATTTTAGTGCCTCTGAGGGTGTTTGGCAAAGTGATCCATTGTCACCCTTCCTATTCATTAATATGGTTGAGGTTTTAAGTAGGTTTATTTCAAAGTCTCAAAGGTAAGGCATTTGGAAGGTAATAACAATTCCTTCTACTAGTATCATAGAAACACATTCTTTATTTGTTGATGGCACTTTACTTTTTATTCTTGCTACTCTCCCTATTGCCACTTTTGTTAGAAAGGTCTTAGATAAATACACATCAGCTTCTGGGCAGAAGGTTAATGAGGCAAAATCAAAGATATATGTTTTCAACACGGAGGAGAAGGTATCTCAGAAAATTATAAAAGTTATGGGATTTCAACCTGCTAATCTGTCGTGTAAATGTCTAGGAATGTCATTTTTATGGGTTCATCAAGAGCAGCATACTGGGATAAGGTAATTGAAAGATTGAAATCGGTTATCCATATGTGGAAATCTAGATGGCTTGCTTTATCTAGTAGAATTCTCCTTGTCAAAATAGTCCTAGCTTCTATTCCTAATTATTTCTTGGTTATTTTAAAGGAACCTCAAGTTGTCATTCTAGAGATTGAAAAAATAATCAAGTCTTTCATTTGGAAAGGTAGGATGAATGATCAAAATAAAATCATGCTCATTTCACTAGATTCTATGGAAAAAGACAAATATCAAGGGGGGGAAGGTATTCACAATCTATCTATCTATAATAAAGCATTTGGGGTGAATCTGGTTTGGTAGTTATTTGCTAAGCCTGGGTCTAGATGGTGTAAGATCATGTAGGTGAAATATCTGGATTCACAATGCTCGATGAGGATTCTTACAGTGCTCAATCCTCCATGAGGTTCAACAATGTGGAATTTTCTCATTTCATGTACGAATATAATTACTGATTATGTTACTTGGGAAGTTCACAATGGATAGTCACAAAACTTTTGGGCTGACCTGTGGAATGGATATCCTCCTTTGCAGAATGTATCAGAATTGCAAGAGGTAAGGAATATTTTAATTGATTCTTGGGGTGTTTATTTTTCCAATTATGTTCAAGTTGTGGATGATCTCATAGGGAGAGTCCATTGGAAGGATAATGCAGCCTCTGTATTGTCTAATCAGAAATTTTAGGCTTTATTTGATATTTGAAAAGATAGAGTTGTATTTTTTATGGGAAATGTGCACAAAGTAGTTTGGGCGCCAAACAAAAATGGTTCTTAGTTTATGAAGTTGGGTTATAAATCCTTAGTGAAAATAAAAGACAATAATATTCCTAAAAGAGCATTCTCCTTTTGTTGGTATGATAAGACTCTACCTAAAGCGGGTAGTTTCTCATGGCTTGCCTTGAGAAAAAGAATCCTAATGAGCGAAAGACTGACTCAAATGAAAAGTGTAGAGCCATTCAAGTGTCATTTGTGTCACTCTGAGTTGGAAATGGTAGATCACTTATTTGTATGATGTTCATTTTCTCATGCATGTTGGGAATTCATCAAGAATATATTGGACTTAGCTTTGTCATTACCAAAGACATTGTGGGACCTCTTTCAAAGCTGGCCCATCTTGTATAAATCTTCATCTTTTGCTTGCATCTGGTGGGTTATTCCATCCATAGTGGTATGGAATATCTGGTGGGAAAGAAATATTTGCATCTTTAGGCAAAAAACTTCATTAGAGAAATTGGTAACTATTAAGATTGAAAAGGTGGTTTTGAAAGTGGTGAATGCTTACATTATGAGATATAAGAGTGTAGGTTATGGGTTTAATAGTTGGGATGCTTTCATCTTGAAGGGTTGGAAAAGCATTATCTTTCCATTTCCAGGAAGTATGCACTAGACCAATAAGAAAAAAGTAGATAGAGCATTAGTAAAATGGAAGCCCCTACAAGAGGATTTTATTAAATTGAACTTTGATGGTGCTTCAATGGGAAATCCAAGTTTTTCAGGGGCTGGTGTATTCCTAAGGGATAACTGTGGGTCTTTAATTGCACTTGTCTCTTCTCATCCCTCATGGGTAATAAATAATATAGCAGAATCTAAAGCAATTTTGTTGGGACTGAAGGAGGCTTTAAGGAGATGAATTTCTAGAATCCATATTGAATGAGATTCAACAATAATTTCCAATGCATATAAAAGCATAAACATTCATAATAGAGATTTGTAGTATGTCTTACAAAACATTTGGAGATTATTGAACAAATTTTGATTTTTTTTAATTACCCACACATATAGAGAAGGGAATAAGTTAGTGGATTGTTTGGAAAATTTTGGTTGTGATTCGATTGAATTGAAGAATGATAAAAATTGGACCAACTTATCCCATACCCACAACTGTTGAGGTTGATACAATAGGAGGCATGTGAGGCTACAGAGAAAACAAGTAGTGTTGTGTCAACAAGGGAAGTTAAGTAAGGGAGAGTCATTACGGTAAGAAGGGCAGTGTAAGTGTAGGGCTAGAGTGTCAGCAATGGAATGATGACTAGGAAATCTATGACGATAGGGTGGATTATTAATAAGTATGTTTTATGTCATATTCGGTAATAATAATTTGATAGGGTGGATTATTAATAAGTATGTTATTTCATAGTTGGTAGTAAGCATTGATGTGCTCCTCATATATGTGGAGGCATGTGGCATGATTATATTCTAATGTTGTCACTCATCGTGGCGTGATCATATGTTGATGTTGTCACCCATCATTTACCGTATAACATGTGTTTAATGGTAGGTAAAAATTAAATGATGATATGACAAGGTAAATATGGGAAGCTCAAGTGAAATCTTGTAAAGTATTTTTTGGGATAATTATTTCAGTTCGCACAAGTATTCCTTCATGTCACAGGGGCTAGCGTTGCATGGATTTCTAGAATTTCCCATCATTATTTTAATTGTGGTTTTTTATGATGTATTTTGTATTGGCTTAACTATTTATTTATATGTCTGGTTGTTTGTGTATCATCTATTTTGGGTTATGCATTTTTTTCTCAGTTAGGTAGTTTATGGAATATTTGGGTTACAAAATTGGGTGGCATTCCCAGTTTCGGGTGGTGATACTATTGGAATGGCATACCAAGCTTGGAATTTTTTGAGTTAAATTTCAGCTGCAACCATGGGAGTGACCGTTTGAAGGGTTTATTGCTCCAGATGACCTTAGCCTCATGTTTAGGGTGGAGTGTTCATGAATTGAAGATAGCATACGCATGGTGATAGGAGCTCAAGTGATCGGTCCAAAGGCGAGGAGAGTCCTATTTCCATCTCAATTGATGTCGATTTTCTTCTCAAATCTCATGGATTTCATACAATGTCTTGGGGATTTGGAGAATATTGCGAGTAGGTATGTTAAAGAGTGATTCTTGTGTAATAATGTGTTTTTTATAGCGGTTCAGGGTTACAACTTGTTTAAAGGGAAGGGTCTTATTGGGGGGGTTTCTCTAGAAAACTATTCAAAAATTGTATTGGGTTTCAAGACATTTATGATGGAATTAAATTGGGGTTGGAGAATAATAATGACAGGATTTTTCTAAGGGCTTTGCGTAAAAATGTAAGAAATACAAGCCCTAATATGGAGGTGGATATGCAAGAGAAATACTTTTCCATGGATTTTCTCCACTCGCATGACTATGATCTTTCTATTTCAAGCCCTAAAATTGGACAAATGAAAGAAGTGAATGATATCTCATGTGGGATTAAGTTTTTTGCAGATAACCTGGAAGAAGGTAAACTTAGAAACTTGAAACAATAGAGGAAAGATAAGGGTTATGGACTTAGCTTATTTGCAGATAGCGTGCAAGAAGAGGATGATAGGGAGTGTAAACAATAGAGAAAAGGTAAGGACTTGGCGATCCGACCAGAAGATGTGGAAGATGCGAATTTCGTCTCCTGATGAATTGGTAGTCAACAACGTTTGTATGCAGATTAGTGATGAAGCCAAGATGATAATTTTGTGCCATGATGGTAAAATTTAATTTTGTGTCATGATGGAAAATTTTGACTACGCATATCATTTTGATTGTTCTCAAGTTATGTGAGCTCTTAAGGGCATAATTTTGTTTTTGTGTAATGTCTGTATCTCCATTAGTTCTAGTGGTCAAACAATTGGCATATTGTTTGGATGTTTTATTTTAGCCTCAAGTTGGTGGAATTTTGGGATAGCTTACTTTAGCTTCGGGTAGATGGATTTTTGGGTGGGTATTAGCTTATATTGGCATGTTGATTAAAATCATGTAATTTTGGGTGTGATTAAGGGCTACATTGTCAAAATCATGTAACTCTGGGTGAGATCATGGGCTACATTGTCAAAATCATGTTTTGGGTGCCCGTTTATGGGTCAATTTTGTAACTTGTGAGCTACAGTTGGAGGTTTTCTTCCTAGTTTTTTCATGTTGGTATGCTCATTTGAACCAGGTTTTGTATCATTTTATCTATAGTTAATATAAATATAGTGGTGGTACCACTTTTGATTAAAAAAAATCAAGATTTATGACAGTTAACAATAAGATGTAATTAATTTATATTGAAAAATAACTAGTATGTATAAAAAAAAATTCAATTTGAAATAGAAGAGAAAACTATTCAAATTTTTAAATTTATAATTTAGTAACATAAGTAGAACTTAGGGTTGGACTTTTAAACCTCAATGTCTGATTTTCAAATTTATTGATTTTTTCTCTTGATCCAATATATTTGTAAACACTCTAATTTTATTTACAAATCTCAATCATCTTCTCCCTTGAAGATTGATACCTTGTATCTCATCTCTATTTATAACTATAAGAGACTATTTTTCTTTCTTTATTTTATTTTAAAAATCTTATTTCATTATTCCTTTCCTTATTTGATTTTTTTCAATATTCAACAAGATCATGTAACTAATGAGTTTAACTTAGTTTTATTCTTTTATTTTTATTATTTTACTTAATTTTGATATATCTATTTTAAATGGAGAAATTCAAATATTAATATAAAATTGAAAATAAATATCAAATTATGAAAAAATAATTATTAGTTGATATCATCCACATGAAAATACTAATATAAAATATTTAATACTAGTATTTGATTTTATCCACTTTAAATAATCCATCTAAAATTGTTTTTATCTAGTTTAAATTTGTTGTTTTCTATTTTATCTTATTTTATCTGGCATGATCAAACTTATTTTAGTTATTATTATTATCATTACTTAATAATTAAGTATTGTTATATTTATTAATTATTCAACTTATTAATCAATAAATACTTTTTGTACTTTTTATCTATAATTACTTAGAATATTAATTATTAAATTTTAAAATCTTAAAAATAAGGGGTCATGACATTCTAGGAATCAAAGGTTAGTAGGAAAATTACAAAGGTTGCAAAGATACATACAATGTCCATAATTTCATAAGCAAGGAAGTGGGTAAAAAGTACATGCATTAAAACTTTGAAGTTCTAAAAATTTCAAAAGTATGCAAAAACTAAAGGTTGGAATGCAATTTGCAAGATTTATAATTTTTTTTTGGAAACTTCACATCTTTATCAAACCTTTTTTGCTAAAAAAAATTATTCCACTTCTTTCACCATGTGTAATTCATCAATGTTGTGTGTCTTGAGTTTTTTGTGTTGTGTCTTAGCACTAATTCCATGTAGGCATGTAAAATATCATGTTGATGTCACATTTGTACATTTGGTAAAGGCACAAAACATTACATTTGGTATTAGATCCAAATTGTAGTAATGAGAGTTTTAGTTTGTGTTCTTTCTAGTTGTGTGTTTTCTAGCTATGTGCTCACTTATTTCATGTACATTTTCTCTAGGTGTAACTAGTGGTTATTCTATTTCTAATCCATTTAAATTTATTGTGAATTAATCTTCCTTATAAGTATTACCATAACCATCAAGGAGGTAAGGAAAACCTAGGTAGATATTATTAAAATTTAGAGTAAGGGGTAGCTTATTTTCATGCATGTTTATCCAAAGAAAAAAATTGAGATCCCTAAGATAGTAGGTGTAATTCATTATCTTTAGCAAAGTGTATCCCTATGCAATTGAAAGATTTAGTTGGTAGTTTTTTACCTTTAATTAAATTGGAGAACCACTTTTAGATGAGATAAAGAGAGCACTCTAGGAGACCTTAAAAATATAGAGTTGGTAAGTGGCATCATTAAGAGGCTAAGAAAGGGGTGGATAACTAGAATTTTTCAATTAAATATATGAGATATTTTATTGACAACATCTACCAACATTTTAGGGTTCAAAATATAAGGGACCAAATCAAAGACTTGAGTTTTAACTCTTGATTAATGCTTTGTGATAGAGGCTTATGATAGTAACACCAATGCTCATTATGCCATCATTTCACTTCATGGGTGTGCTTCTAGATGGTGACACTAAGAGGACTAGAACCATAGTTTAGACATTACTACTAGTGTGTGAAAAACCCTTTTGGAGAGCTTTCAATGCACTTCAGGTAGCATTGAGCCAATGATTTTCATAACCTTTAGTATCTTAGTATTATGGTTTCTCACTAGGTGAGAAAATTTGCTTTGAGGTAGTCTCTAGATTTAGTGGTTGATGAGAATTTTCATGTTAACAAAAATTTTGAGAGGTTCTAATTCTCACATAATGGGACTCGTTTGGTTGTTTTCCACAAAAACATTTACACTATTATTGAAAAAGATAACTTGGCTAGATGCCACACAATATTGTTGGAATAACTTATAGTAGTACCTTATAAAGAAGGTTTTATGGTTAAATTATCTTAGTCCCTACCTAAGGGGAGCTTAAATAAATCCTTGGTACAACCTATAACTCCTCAACAACAACAAAAAGTACTATAGGTAGAGGCATTAATATGCATCGTAGGGAAATAACACTAGTTGAGGTTATTCTCATAAAGAGATACAAAGGTAGAATTTTAGAGAGTTTATTCCACAATAGTATTCAATGGTTGGTTAGCCAAGTTATCACCTGTCAAGTTATTAGGAATTAATAAGACCTAAGATCACACAACTTTGAGTGTTAGGACCATATTTCACTTCAAGGTATGAGGATTACATGCCTAGATATTGTCCACATAGATCAATGAGAGATAGACATAAGGATGTCACAAAATTATAGAAGATGGTTAAGGATGTTGGTAGTCCTCACTAAGTGTTTGAAATGGTCAATAATCATGAGGAATGTCATTAGAGCCTAGTTGCTAAGATCTCAAGTATGCTAGATGGTGTGCATGTTTTTTCCCTATTTGATTGAAGAATTTTTTTACTCCATTTCACCATCATTGATTGAGAAATGTAGGTTGGTGTAACCAAGGTGTAGTAGTATTTGGAAGGTTGAGTTTGATATTGGTGTGATAGTGGTAGCACATTATTTTGTGCATGGTTGTATGCTAGATCTTAGAATCTTTACCACCACTGTATATTTATGTATCCTACATTTTGGATAGATTATGCGATTTTTCTTAGTATGGAATGTATTAATGCTCAGCATGCAATTATTTATTGTAGAAGAAAGGAAATGAAGTGTAGTTATGATCATGGTTATGATGGAGGGATTGTAGGAATTTAGAGGCCCATATCTCTCCATATGATCCCAACCATGTAGCTAAAGTTCAAAATGTGGAAGGGATGTTAGATGTTCAAGATATCATGATGAATGATCCTTCTAAAGATAATTGTCATGATTTTTCTCTTAATGATAACCCACACTTGACGGAGTTTGATAATCACCCACACTTCAGATATTTTTGGAGTAAAAATGAAAAGGTAAGGATTTTATGGGGGACTTACATTATTTTATTCTATTTTCTTCTCTCTTTTATTTAGTGTGTGTGGATTGGATACTTGTTTTCGAGAATTTTCTTATGTTAATTGAGGATTGCTAAAGTATTGGTGAGATAGGATTTTGGAAAATATTTCTATTGTGTATTTGGATGCAAGTAAGATATCCTCCATCTTGTTTGAGACTTTTAATTATAACAAAATGGGTAATCCTCCAATATTTGATCCATGTTCATGCATGTTTGTTATTTCTTTTGACAATTCTCACACTAATTAATTAAATATGGAATTTAAAATCCTATATTGAAAGTGATGTAGTCTCTTAGAATATATGTAATGCATTTCTTTGAAGCTTATGCAATTTTATTTTATTTAAATTATTTATTTAGGGATATTGCCCTCTTAAAATTTAATAAAAATATTATGTGGTGTGAAAAGTGTGTTGTGATTCATATGCTCATACACCTATGAATTTAAAAAAGTGTATTTTTATAAATTTGAAGAATATTGAAGCTTCCATTAATGGTGAATCTGAATTTTTATTAGTTTTTGAATCATGAACTAGTGAAAATATGAAAGGTAATCCTTGCAGATTTTTTATTTTTTGTATGAAAAAATGTATCACGTTTGAAATATTATTTCCTACCTCTTGGATGTAGGTATTATATTTTTCAAACTTTCTTTATATGCCTTAATTTTTTTACTCAAGTTTTTATTTTTTGTATATACAACCTTAGAATGTGAGGAATCTGGGACTAGATGGAGTGGAAACTATTAATTTAAATAGAGTCATTACTCACATAGTTAACTAATCACCTTTCTAGTATTGACCTATTCATACTTATCTCAAGTTTACTTAGGAAATTACATACTTTTTCCTTACTTCATATGGTTGAGACATGTGTCCTCATCATTTGAGATGCCTAATATTGCATATTTGACACTTTCCCACACTCTTGTCAAGTGAGCTCACAAGTGTTGGACCTTTGGAGGGGTAGTTAGTCATCTATTCCTTCCTTCTAATCTCATCATCCTTTCCTATAAAAGAAAGGCTCATCATTGTATTTACACACTCTTCATATTATATAATATATATCATATTGTGTTCATTATTTCACTTATGGAAGGTTATCAATTCAATTTTTTTCATATTGGAATTCTCTAGCAAAATCTCATGCCCATCCATTTGTAATGAAAACCATGATGCAGAAAGTAAGAGGTATAAAAAAATTATAATAATAAAACGTAATTGAGTTTAGAATTTTAAACATTAACAAGATTAACCAAAGAATCCACTTTCATATGCCTATGTGGATATGTTGAATGAACATGAAGCGAATTAGTCTAATCCTTGAGATTAATGTAAATATCATTGAGGACCTTCTCAAACCCCATGATGGATTTGAGAACCTTGTGATGGCACTCCATCATAAAACTATGATACTATGATACTTCCTTTTTCAATTGGATTATGAATTTGATAAGCTCTTGTGGCTCAAAATTTTATTTATACATGGATTGGGGTTTTCTTTCTCAATCTCATATGTTGGAATCTTTATATGATTTTTATTATTTTTTAAATTTTATTTAGATATCCATATGTTGTACCCATTTTTTGGTATGTGTGTTGAATGAATACCTATTTGATCACATCCTAGTATAGATGGGTGAACCTAAGAGCCCTACCTCCATTGGAGAATATTGGGGAGCATGCAAAAAAATTGATCTTATAGATGTAAATAAATTTCATGTGTATCTTTGATGGAAATTTATAATTATTATTAAAGGCATGTATTTATTATATTGTAATTCACCTAGATAATTTTCATGAGATCCACTAAATTTATCATGCTATTACACAACTTCGGAGTTGAATATGCATGAAATTTTATAGTGAATTTCTCATGTTTTTCTAGTCCTAGAAAAATTAAGACAAAGTAGAGTTTAAATTTTATTACATAAATGAATATGTAATTAGTATATAGTTTATGTATATGGTATTTGAAATAATTAATATTGCAATTGGAGGTTGAATTATTAATTATTTTAAGAAGTTGTTTCCCCTTGCATGCTTTGTGATTTCACTTGCCTGTCTAAATCCATCTTTGTAACTAAAAAATGGAAATTTGGCTTATATAGCGTAGTGTATAAAAATGCATCCCTTTAAATTTTCACACTTTTTTGGGACCTCCTTTCTAAAATTGGGCTTCTTTATGCCTTGTTTGGTCCTATTTTGCAACCACAAGCCTTATTTAATGTATTTTTTGAGGATAATCTAGAAATTTATTAAATGACCAATCATAATTTATGTTTTTGGGTTATGTGTTCCAAATCTAGTGATCTGGGACTCATACACCACCTTGGGCATATGGTTCCCACCTAGGTTTCAAGGCCTAATCTTGAATATTACATTGAACTTAATATTTCTTGAAATTTGTGTCCTAAGCTTAGGCTACTAGGACTCATGCGCCCCAAATGGCATATCAGTACCGCTTTAGCTTGGACCTATTTGGAATTCAATTCTTGGTAGGATTTTTTTCTCCTGGATTTGATGTTGACTTGTAGTGTTGTGATTTTGGGAAATTTTGCATAAATAGGTATAAATACAAGGCTATTTCACATAATTTCTCCTAGAAATTTCAATTATTCAAGTATTCTAGCAATTTTATGATCAAGAGCATTCAATAAAATTAAAAAAATTATTACCAAGCATTTGGAGCAGCATTCAATATACAAGCATCATGTCAAGGTCATCATGAATCATGTGTGATTTTGAGCTAACATTTGTGATGTATGTTTGCATGATTCAAGCAAGCATTCAAATACATTATCTCATATCAATAGTCAAGAGTCAAGATCCATAGCCATTGGATCCATTTCACATAAGATTGTAGCCTTTGTTACAATGGTTTGGTGAGTTGCACATTGCATATTTTTCATTCATCATTCCTTCATTTCTATTTCATTTCATTTCAAGGTTTAATTACCCAAACGGGGTTTGATCAAGGCAAACCCTTATTCCCTAACACAACAAAAAAATTCCCCTCTTCATTTTTGATTGCAAATATAGGTGATTTAAAGCTTGAAGATCCTTTGAAGACAAAGTTTCAAGATTGAAGAAATTTATCAAGAAGTTGTCATCTTCATGGAAACTCGCCTACAACTCACAATTCAAACTTTCAGACTCAAAGGTCGAATGGAAGAGAAACTATAGGAGATCACTAGAGGATATTGGAGTTTAAACCAAACCCTAATACTGGGGCTAAATTTCCACCTTGGGCATATAAGTCCCAATATACCACTTTTCAACAATTCTCAGTAGATCCTAGTTTATCAGTTGCAGATTTGGATTCATCCAAAAACCCTAAACTAGGACTAAATCACCCAGTCTAGCATATCAGTCCCAGTGCATATCAAAAGTCAGAATCTCAGAATTACAAACCTTTTTACATGCATCTTCATTCTTCCAAGTGCTCCTCTATGTATCTCAATTTTTTTATTCTGATTTTGAATTCTATTTTCTAGGTTACATAGCCAGAATTTCACATTGCTTTCATTCCCTTCTTTCTATGAATTTGATTAGTGGTGAACCCTTGTTTTTAATCACACCTTAGGAAACCTCTCTTATCCTAGTAGTACTTCCCTCAAATGAATCATTAGGTGGAATTATTTAAGGTTTCCTTTAATGAACTAGAGTGAAATAGGTACCCCCTAGTGTTCCATCTCCTAAAATGTGGAGTGCCCTATTTCCATGTGTTCATTTTGGTGAGCCTAGCCTTCAAACCCTTTGTTTCTAATTTGGAGTGCATTGTAGTCCTAGATTAAACTTTCATTAACTTTGCATTAGATCTTGCATGAAATTTAATTTGCATCTAGGGCTTCTAAATCTTGCATTAGTGAAAGTACATATAGGTTGCATTTTTGCATCTTATATCATTCAATTTCACTAAAATTATGAAATTGCAAATAATCAAGTCAACATACAAGCTAGAAACCTTTACATTCACTCAAAATTTGTTTAATTTAGTGTCAAAACCTTAATATGGGACTCATACACCCAATTGGGTGATTTAGTCCCAATACAAGTTGTTTTGCCTGATTTCTAGGAATTATGTGTTGATTTTTATTCACTGTTTGGATCTTCTAAAAACCCTAACTGGGAATCATTCACCCCTTTGGGTGATTTAGTCTCATATTAGACCTAAATCTGAATTTTATAGCATTGAAAGCTTCATTTTTGTAACTTTTTTTGCTATTATTAGATATTTGTTTTAGTTTGTTGAGTTTTTGTTTTATTTATTTCATAAGATCTAGCCTAATTTGGTTTCATTTAAAGTGCATTTGTAAACATAAGAATTGGAATTAAAGAATATCATTTACCTTGTGTTCATTGCATTTATCTTGCATTCATTGATTGTCCTTTACATGAGCTTTACAACTTGGTATCTTATTGTTAATTCTATAGTGAGACATAGTTTGAGACTCATTTCATCCCATGATAACACACTTGTCATGGATCTTGGGTTATCTAGCTCTTTCACTCATAGTGTTGACAATAGTTCACTATGTATGGAACATACCCTTGACAACTCTTTACCTTCAAGTAGTATGAAATATGTTGAAACAATGGTTGTTAGTATCCCTCAAGAAAACATAGTCCAAATCCATGAAGAATTAGAAAACCTACAACATCAAGTGAGTACTAAAAAAATTCCAAAACTACTATTTCTACAATAGATAACATACACTGCATGATTGAAAGTAAAAAAGGAATATAACTTGCATGTAACGTAGCTCAAATTTTTGGAAAGCAACTTAATTCAATGACTAGTTGTGCTCAACCTTTGAACATTACTCAAAGCAAGGAGGAACTCAAATTCCTCCTCCCACAACCATTGAATCTATTCCTACCTATACCAACCCTCAAGTTACCGCAACGATGTAACCTACTAGTAATGGCATTCCTACCTTGGGTATTTCCACTAGCAATCCTTGTACCTTTGTGGAATCTCACATCATATCTCCTACCACTTTAACTCCCATAATTATTCCATTCACTTCCCCTTCCAACACATATACACCTCCACCAAATTCACCTCTAAAAACACAACCAATGACACCATCCTTAACCAACTCTTGCAAAATGTTTCATTACTTCAAAACATAATTTCCACCATAATACAAAATCAAAATTCCCAACCTTCATACTATGTAAAAATCAATCCATTATCCTTGGAGATAATAAGAACATCGATACCACAAGGTATCGAGATTCTTAGGTTTCATAAATATGTAGGGAAAGTAGATCCTTCTAACCATGTTTTCTGCTTACACTGCCTTAAGCAGTGATTTCTTCCTTGAACATAAGCTCTTGGCTAAGCTTTTCCCTAAATCCTTGAAACATATTACTTTAGAATGGTTTTCCTCATTACTGAATAACTCAATTTATTCATTCAATAAACTTTTTGAGGCTTGTATTAACCATATCCAAGTGCATATGACTCCTAAGATGACATTGCTGATTTGATGAGATGTAAGCAAAAGGATGATGAAAATTTTATTGACTTCATTTCACACTACCATATGGTTTATTTCCAAATTGACATAAATATTCTCAATCCTCACCTTCAACGAATTTTCATTGAGAACTTACAAACTAATATGCAAGATAAGCTTGGCATGATGAATTTTCCTTCCTTCATACACTTGTGTACCACCCTTTGTGATTATCAAAACTCAATTAGTAGTCGTGAAACAAAACCCACCTCTAGTCATCCTAAAAAATTTGAATCAACAAATCACAAGAATAACCAACCTTTTAGGAAATAGAATAAAGGCTTCCTTTAACTAAATCCCCTCAACTGACCCAACATGTTGATACCCAAGTGGCTGCTATAAAGAAGATAAATCATCTTACATTTGGGGATCTGGCTAGACAATTTACTCCCTTACCTGATACCCTCCATAACACCATGTTGTAACTTCTAAAGAAGAACTTGATTTCCTTGCATCTCGTTAGAGCTCTATATCCTAATAAACCCTTACCTCTGAAATTTATATCAAACTCTTATTGTCATTTTCACTGTCAAAATAGACACAATATAGAACATTGTAAGAGTCTTAAAAATATTGTGCAAGACCTAATTGATTCTAATCATATTCAAATTAGTGGTGTTAATGATCAAGGTAATAAGTTTGTTTCCCCTCCCAACCAAAACTTTTAAATATTTACCAACCCTATGCCAAATCATAATATTTCATTTGTCAAAGTTAGTGAAACTAAGAAGAATGATGTGATGAATGTTGACACGGATGATGACAACATGGATACTAATGAAGAAATTCCTATGGATATTATGGTTGGATTGATAAAAATCCAATCTCTTAAGGGCTGAACTAAAATACCTCTTGACATTTTTTTCTCATCTAAAGATATAATCAGAAACACACCTGATGGTCCTCTTTACATAGCTGACTGAATCAATGATAAGCCCACTAATGGGATATTAATTGATCCCATCTATGTAGAGAATTTGATCACTGAATAATTCTTACTTTTGCATGAACTCTATCAAGAAAAATATGATAAACCAAAAGCATGGATAAAAACTCATAATGGTTTTGTGTGCCCTATAATTAGTTTGATCACTCTTCCTTTAAAATTAGGACTGAAACAATTATATGTCTCATTCTCCATCATCCAAACATTAGACCAATTTCATGTGAAGCTTGGTTATCCATGACTACACTCCATGGAATTCATCCTGTTAGTTGTGCATAAATGTTTAAATTTTCCCTTTGATGATGAAATATTTACTATGCACCATAGTGTCTTTAACCCTATGTCTTCCCATAAAAAAATTCATTGGATTTATTTTGGCCCAAGCCTATTGAACCTATTAGACCCCGCGAAGACTTATTTTTCACATCCTATAAATTTTTTAAGGAAAAAAACATAGAAGAATTATCCCTTAGAAAAATTCCTCAACCCATGATTGAGCCTCCTATCCTTGATGAAACCATCATTGAACTAAAAGACCTTCCAAATAATCAAGACCAACCCAATATAGATCCTTCGCTTATCTCCTACAAAAGACCAAGAGAAAACCAAAACAATTTTTTCATGCCTCCTAAGATAAAAACAAGTTTACAAAGATAAAGAGAAAGTGGTTGAACAACCTCCTATGGTTCCCTCTCCTTAGGGAAGAAAAGAAACCTATGGTTGATAAACCCACTCCTACACAAACACAGCTTGAAAATCATACCAAAAGAAATAGAAATGCTAGAGATCGTATGTGTAGACATCATGTTATTGATCAAAGGTTAAATGAAGAGAACAACAAAGAAAATCAACATCCAAAATCAACTAAAGAAATACACAAGGAGTCTCCCATTTTTCCACAGTAAAAAGATCCTATATGGCAACCACAGCTGGGACTAGCACCTTCTTTAGATATTATCATTCAACCTCTTATTGTGATTAACTTAGATGATGATGATGAGATTGCTAAAATTGATGAAGAAGTTCATAATGATTTGAATACATTGTTTACCTCTTCTATGAACTTAAATGACAATTCTCCTAAGAAGAGTGTTGAACTTGGTTTGACACTTGTTGTTGTCCCTTTGGCTAGTTTTTTGCCTTTTGTATACGATGAATAAGATTGGGATGTGGATGACTTGCTAGATTTTGACTCATATGTGCCTTACTAGTCTTGTATTTATTTTATATTATGTGTGAGATGCCATGTGTTCAATGTGATATCCGAGTACCGTTATGTTTGATTTATCTCTCTCTCTCTTTGTAGAATTACTCTATTTGTATCTACATTCTTCTCTGTCATAAACATTTTATATTTTATTTGTCTTTTGTTTTCCTTTTGGGGATGACACAAGGAATCAAGACATTTAGGTCTCTTCCATGTTGACCTAAAATTTTTATTTTTTTTTCACTCCCTTTGTGTCATTCTTCTTGTTCCATGATTATTTGGGGAATGATGAAAGTTATGAGCTCTCTAAAACCATTGTAGCAAAGAAATACTGACCTTGAATCCATGGATCCCTTATGTGTTATTTTGGGATTTCATTTTGGGGGAAACCCCCTTTCATGATGTATCTTTATTTGGAAACATATGACTTGGCATAGGGATTTCCAAATAGTCTCTTGTGTCCTCTTTATTGTTAGAATTTATCATTTTCTGCTTTAAATCAATTTCTCACAACATGGTGTTTAGAAATTTCTTTAAATTGGGTGCATACATTGGCATTATTCTTTTTTGCATTTTTCATGATTCATTATGTAGTCTTCTTATTTCATGTGATGTGTCTTTCACTTTGTGGTGATATTGGGTGTGATGTCCTTCAAGAGCGTGATCTCTCTTAGCATATTATATTCCTCTTAGTGTCTTGATGTGACACACTGCATCCCCTAAGTTGTGAATATTCTATTCTTTGATTGGTCCTCTCTTAGAGACTTTAAGCATGATGTTCCCTAAGTTAAGACCTTACATGAACTAAGAAAACTCCTTTTAACGTACCTTACACTATTTTTCATTCACAATAATTGTTGTATGGCCACCTTGCATAACACACTTCGCTTGCCTATGGATTCCTCATGTTTGTTCATGGGTTTTAGCATACAAATTTTTGCTTGCCTCATGGATCATATTGTTCGAGTTGTGTGGTGACTTATCAAAGTTATCAGAAGGTATAAATTTGGTATGGTTAGCATATGGGAGCCAAACTTAGGTGTAAATTTCCCATAGCCACTTGTTTGTCTGTGTGAGCGCATACCGATCATGTGTGTATGTGTCTCTGGGGGCTCACCTAGTGGCTTGAGATTCCACTAGCCCTTGTAAGCATTTGTTTGGTTTGCATAGTGGACATCGCATTATACTTATAAATGTTTTTGGATAAACGGCTTAGATCTGATGCACATCGTGTTGGACAAATGGTTGAGGCTTGATCCACCCTTTGTTTTATTTTTCATTCTTCTTTATGTTTTTGGTAGTGTATGTGTGTATTTTTTGTTGCTTCATACATCATTCACATGCATTTTCTTTTGATCTTGGGGGCTTGCACAACCCTCTTGATCATTGTCATCCTATATCACTAGCATTGGTACATTTGAACCCCTCTTGATGTGATTTTGTTTAATTTAAAGTGAGTTTGAAGCAATTTCCTCCTCTCACTAAAGTGGGGGCTAAATGTAGTGTAGAAAATTGTATCCCTTTACATTTTCACACTTTTTTGGGCCCTCCTTGCTAAAATTGGGCTTCTTTATGCCTTATTTGGTCATATTTTACACCCACAAGCCTTATTTAATATATTTTTCTAGGATAATCCTGACATTTATTAAATGACCAATCATAATTCATGTTTTTGGGTTAATTTTTCTAGATCTAGTGATCTGAGACTCCTACACCACCTTGGGAATATGGGTCCCACCTAGGTTTTAGAGCTTGGTCCTAAATATTGCATTGAACTTAAAATTTCTTGAAATTTGTGTCCCAAGCTTAGGTTACTAGGACTCATATGCCCCAACTCATGTATCAATATTGCTTTAGTTTGGACCTATTTTAAATTTAATTATTGGCAGTATTTTATTCTCCTAGATCTGATTTCGGATTGTAGTGTTGTAATTTCGATAAATTTGGCATAAACAAGTATAAATACAAGACTATTTAACATAATTTCTCCTAAAAATTTCAAGTATTAAAGTATTCTATCAAGTTTATGATCAAGAGCATTCGAGATTTGATTAGTAAGCATTTGGAGCAACATTCAATATACAAGCATCATGTCAAGATCATCATGCATTATGTGTGTTTTTGAGCTAGCATTTGTGATGTAGGTTTTCATGATTCAAGCAAGCATTCAAAGAAATTATCTCATATCAGTAGTCAAGAGTCAAGATCCACATCTATTGTAGCCATTTCACACAAGATTGAAACCTTCTTTACAAGGATTTGGTGAGTTCCAACATTGTATATTGTTCTTTCATCATTCCTTCATTTTTATTTCATTTCATTTCAAGGTTTAATTACCCAAACAAGGTTTTACCAGGGAAACCCCTATTCCCTAACACAAAAACATTTTTTCCCTCTTCATGTGTAATTGCAGATCTAGGTGATTTAGAGCTTGAAGACCCTTTGAAGACAAAGTTACAAGATTGAAGAAATTTTTCAAATTTGTCAAGAAGTTTTCATCTTCATAGAAACTCGCCTACAACTCACAATTCAAACTTTCAAACTTAGAGATTGGATGAGAGAGAAGCTACAAGAGATCACTAGAAGATACAAAAGTTTATGCAAAACCCTAATACTAGAATTAAATCTCCACCTTAGGTGTATGAGTCCGAGTATACCACTTTTCAACAATTCTCAGTAGATCTTGGTTTTTTAGTTGTAGATTCTAGATTCAACCAAAAACCCTAAACTAGGACTAAATCACCCACCCTAGCATATCAATCCTAGTGCACACCAAAATTTAGAATTTTAGAATTGTGGACCTTGTTTCGAGCATCTTCAATCTTCTAGGTGCTCTTTTGTGTATCTCTGGATTTTATTCTGATTTTGAATTCTATTTTCTAGGTTACATAGCTATATTTGCACATTACTTTCATTTCTTTCCATCTAAGCATTTTCTTAGTAGTGAACCCCTTATTTTTAATCATGCCTAAGGAAACCTCTCTTATCCTAGCAGTACTTCCCTCAATTGAATCATTGGGTAACAGTCTCTAATTTTTCCTTTAATGAACTTGAGTGAAATATGTACCCCCTAGTGTTCCATCTCCTAAAAGGTGGAGCACCCTATTTCCATGTGTTCATATAGATAATGAGATATTTTGACATTATTATGTGGTCAATGAAGAGATTATACATACTCAAGTACTTGGTACAATCTATTTTTAACAACATACAAGAGGGTGATCCCACAATAACGATTTACAATTTTGGCCAAACTCGACATTGAATTGAATTTTTTTAACTAAATCTTCACTTTCAGGAAGCTATAGCTACTAAACCATGAGGAGTTTGAAGATGATGCAAACTAGTGATTTGTGAAAAAAAAATGTAGATTCTAAATATATTTTCTGAATTTTTTTTGAATTAGATTGCATTTATTTTTTCATCTCCTTCAAAAACTAGTTTTTAACAGTAAACACCTTTTTTAAAGAGTGATGGTCATCGTAAATAGCATAACCTTTTTTCTATGAAGGATAAAATTCTATTTTTTTTTAATTTAATTTTGTAACTAAAATATCTAGTAGGTTCATTTGGTCTCAGTGTTTTATTGAATTTTTTTTCTTAATCAAGTTTTGAAGTCAAACCAATTACAATTTAGACATAGGCATACCGTAAACAACATATCCTTTTTTATATGTATCAATTTTTATTTTTTTTACTGGATGAAGGAAATCAATACCAAGCATGAACATAGTTTTTAGAATTTTTTTATAGTCTGCTATTTTTCCACATGTGTGGAACATAGAACTTAATTTTCAGTGAAAAACCTACACTCACAAAAAAATATTAAAAAAAATTAAGTATATTTAAAATTATACTTTTTGCGAAGCTCATAATAAGGACTAGATACTTACAAAAATAAATTTTAAATGAATTCATTTGATCCCCCAAAAGATAAATCAAAAGTGGTTTTTAATCAACATTTTGATAGGTGTAAAGGAGACTCCGTTATAGGTATGGTTTTAAACTAGCGAGGTTATATATAAGGGGGGTTGATCTAAGGTGGTTTGATAAAACCCTCCTCAATTGGAATCCTTTAAATGGAACTTTTCAAGGATTAAATCATTATATTTTCTAAAAATATGTGATTTCAGAAAAAAATCAAGATATCCCAAAAAGTGTAAGCCACTATTGTGGGATCACCCAAGATGATAAACCATGATCATTTCTTCAACAATACCTAGTGAAGTTATCATAAATCAAAAGTCAAAATGGAATTTTTAAGTGTTCTAAAGCTACATCGAAACTCTTAATTTTTGCAAGCTCAAGTTGGAATTAAATTTTGAAGTTTTACAAAATTGAATCAAAACTTAAAAAGTCTATAAGCTAAATTTGTTTGAAACTAGATATGTAAATGCAATTTGTAAAACTTTTAAATTTGCATCAAAATTTAGAAGCTACGTAAAATCTTAAGTTTGCAAGAAGAAGAGGTTAGCATATAATTTGTAATAGTTTCAAATTTGCATGAAATATCTAAAGTTTCACAAAAGTCTAAGGCTATAGAAACTAGATATTAGCATTCAATTTGTGAGATTTATAAATTTTGCATTCAAAATTTATACTTTCACAAAGTCTAAGGTTATGAAAACTAGATATAAGAATCCAATTTTCAATATGTGTATACTTGCATTAGAATAAAGTTTTTAATAATTATAAGGTTATATGAACCATACGTTGGCATGCATTTTATAAGAGATACAAAGATCCATTAAAATTTTAAAGTTCCCAAAAAGTATAAGTTTGTGGGAATTGAAGGTTGGCATGAGATTTGTAAGAATTGTAAAGTGCATAAAAACTTTAAAGTTCTACATAGGTTAAAGTATGCAAAAATTAGAGATCGATAAGAAAGTTGCAAAATTTGTAAATATGCACATAAGGTTTATAGTTTTGTAAGAAAGGAAGGGGAAGTAAATGGAAGTTTTAATGTGATAATAAAGAGTTAAATTTTTTTTTGGAACCTCCACACCTTTGTCAAAACTTGTTAGATAATAAAAAATATTTCACTTATGTCACATTGCTTAGTGAATTAGTGTTGTGTGCCTTGAGAATAATGTGTTATATCTCAAATTTTTTGGTAGGTGTGTAATGTGGCATGTTTATGTTGTTTGAATCTTCAATTTTTTCCAAAATTTGAAGGTTCCACGATGAAAAGTTTGATTGCAGCACTCAAAAACATAGTTGTAAAATCTGCTCAAATGACCCGCTTTAAAAAACCATAATTTGAAGCCAAAGCAGTTCCATGCAAAACCACCTAGCAAAAATTTGTATCTAACATATATGAGTGTGCACGCTAATTTTCAGCTTCGTACAATCAGTTTTGAAAAGATTTCAAAAGGCCAAGTTGAAGGGTTGTTTACATAGTAAAATTTGTTAAAATGATCAACTTTGAAAGATAATATTAAGCAACTAGAAGATTTTCAAGAAAAATCATTTGGTTCTTTTGATTTTCCCCATATCAATGTGCATCCATGTCAATTTTCAGAGCTTTAGGGCATCATTTGGTATTTTTCCAAAATCAAATCCAAATGGGTTTTGCACAGTTTGGACATCTACACTTTCAGGAAGCTATCACAAAAGGTCAACTTTGATGCTTAATATTTTGTAAAGAAAGAATATTGAATAAAAACCGATTTTCACACATATTCATTAGATCTAAATGAGCTAATTCACAAAGTTATAGCTTCCCAAGTGAAGATTTGATATTTTTCAAAAAAGCAAGTTGGCATGCTTCAAATTTTTTTCACAAGTGCAGTTTCAGAAAATTTTGAGTACACCATTTTGAGCATTAACAGTTTTTAAACCTAATTCCTTCATGACAATCCATTTGATAAACATGTTCCCCTATCATAACTCAACATGTTGGTGCATTTTCACGGCTCAAGGAGATTTTTTGATCAGTTTTCCAAAGCGGTTCTGGACGCTACCTGGCTTGTTTCAGCCTTAGTACAAAATGTCAAAAATCAAATTCTGATGATCACCCACTTCAATCTAAGATTCATTCCAGATATACAAAATCTATACAATGAATATGTTTTCAAGATGATCACAGTACAAAATTCCAAAAGGGATTGTAAAGAAGAGACCTTTGAGAAGGGTGTTAGATTGGATAGCATCAACAATTGGAAGTAATGGAATTACCAATGTCAACTCTTTAACTTCCATTTGCTAATATATTCATGATAGTAGACATGGAGGAAAATTTCATTATAAATCATAGAATAAAGATATTCCATTGAGTCTTTCAGTAATGATTTTGATAAAGATATGAAGAGTATGCATGTGCCATAGTCCCATGAAAACAATAGAAATAATTCAAGAATCTGAAAGAGAAAGGGGGTTATGTTTCTTCAGAAAATAAAGTATTATATGTTCAGATAGAAGTTGATTTTAGATATACTTTCCAAAGTGAAAATCTCACACTAGTGGAAAAGAAAACATTGCTTTAAGTTTCATAATTGAGTGGCAATACATACCAGTGAGCTCTTCACATCACATAATGTTCTTCAAGATGACAAATCTCCTCTATAAGAAAACTATCAATATAAAATTTTGGATATGTTGGCAACTCAAGGGAAGAAATCTAAGAGCGGAGGCGAATCAATTGTCTCAGAATTTCAAACTTATTAAACTTGTTAACCTTTATTCTCATATCTGATTAATAACAGTGAAAGCATGAATCAACAACACATCAGAAACACATATAACACCAAGAATTTTTGCATGGAAACCCTGTTAGGGGAAAAACCACTGTGGAGTTTAATCCACAAGTTATACCCTGTTAAAAGTATAAGAAGAATATATGAAGAATGCACATGCATTCAGGCACACTTCCTAGAGCTCACTGCTCAAAGGAAGACTCGCTTTCTTATAGAAAACTTTCAAATTAAATCCATCTAAATAATTTGAACTAATAAAGTAGCATCTACTAATGTCTGAGTACAGTTTCGATTAAGCACATGAACACTTCTTTATTTTATTTCACTCTTCTTCACACTATGCTCTTCCTCCGAATGATCTGAACCTTTTTTCGCACATAGAACTCACACACTTTGCACTTCACACACCACATACCTCAACTAAAGAAACAATCACTTATATATATCCGCAACAAGAAATTATATTGCTTCTGTTGGCTTCAACAAAATAATAGAATGAATGCAAACTGTCGGCCCAAAACAATAAAGATTATCAATGTGCATCAACCAAGGTCAGCCACATCATAGTAGAGATCCAAAACAATGTCCTCGAACACAAAAAACCTTCAAATATTCTTCCTCGAAGATCCACAACACACTTCAATCACCTTGATGGCCATGAACATGAAAAACATGAACACGCAAGAGAAAATCTCAGATCATGAGCACAATAATCAATGTAGACATGCAACACAAATAGAACATGATCTAGAAACATCCATGAACACCACAGTAACATACACAACAACTCAAATTATCAGATACATGCTATTTTCTTCCATGAACACCACTTGTAGTAACAAAATAGTTGTCAAAACACAAAAACTTATAACTTGTTCAAATCTTCATGTGCGCCTCTAAAAATTTTAGAGTAGAAACTACATATGTTGGAAAAAAAACCCTTTAATACTCAACTTCTCACCATCAACATACTAAACTTTCCATCACATTGATCTTCACTACTTCACAAACAACCTGTAACATATTTAATTGTAATTTTCTCAATATCCTTGACATATATAGTCTTAAAGATATTAATGCTAATAGTGTTGACATCAATGACAATCACATATCAACAACTTGACCACAACATCCAAAAATATCCCCCTTTGGCATTGATTGAAACACATGATGTGAAAAACACACCATCAACACAACTAACCCTTCTTCCAACAATCTCCTCTTTACACATTGCTCTTTTCTATAGAGATTTTTACATTACTCTTCTCCCCCTTTAACATCAATGGAAAAGTTGCACAATATCTAGACCACATATGTGACTCATATGACTAATCCCCCTGAGTAGCAGCCACCACAACATCAATCTAGATCAAGATATGACTATGAATTCACAAACTGATGCAAAGACTATGCATCTGAGTTCTGATTAGGAGGGGTAATCACCCCTAACTTCCCTCTAAGATACTCAAAAGTATCCTTGGGAAAAGGCTTAGTAAATATGTCTACAATTTGTTCCTTAGTAGGAACATACTCCGGTCTGACTTCCTTATCACTCAACTTATCTCTCAAAAAGTGGTACTTGATAGATATATGCTTGGTCTTTGAATGCAACACCAGATTCTTAGAAATGTTTATAGCACTTGAGCTATCACAGAATATGGCAATAGGTTCATCATATAGAACTCTGATAGCTTTCAACATTTGTTTCATCCATAATACTTGAGTACAATTGTTATCATTAACAATATATTTTTCCTCTATTGTAGACAAGGAAACAACATTCTTCTTTTTTCTTAACCATGAAATCAATTTCTTTCCCAAGAAAAATGCACCACCACTAGTAATTTTCATGTCATTCACATCTCCTTCCCAATCAGCATTAGTAAAGGCACTTAAAGTAAGATTATCATCTTTAGAATACCATAGGCCAAAATCAATGGTTCCCTTCAACTATCTAAAAATTCTCTTCAGAGTAGTCACATGAGATTCCTTAGGATTGACTTGAAATCTAGCAACAATGCATACAACATTCATTATATCAAGTCTATTTTGATTCAAATAAATCAATCCACCAATCATTGATCTATATCTAGTATGATTTTCCTTTGGAGAATCATCATCTTATGTCAGCTTACATCCATTCACCATGGGTGTACCAACTAGTTTTGAATCTTCCATACCAAAATTCTTTAGTAGTTCTCTCACATTTTTGGAATGAGATATAAAGATCCCCTTATCCACTTGAGTAATTTGTAATCCCAAAAATAATTTCAACTCTCCAATCATTGACATCTCAAACTCATTTAGCATCTCATTAGAAAACTTCATGCACAAACCAAAATCTCCTCCAAAAATGTTATCATCAACAAAGACTTCCACAAAAAATTCTTTATCATCATCAATCTTGAAATATAGATTACTATCAGTAGTACCTTTGTTAAATCCAAGGTTCAATAAACACTTATCCAATTTGGCATACCAAGCTCTAGGGGCTTTCTTGAGTACATATAATGTTTTCTTCAACCGAAAAACCATATCTCCCTAATCAGTCAATTTAAATCCATAAAGTTTCTCAATATACACCTCTTCCTCTAATTCACCATTTAGAAATGCTGACTTGACATCCATCTGATAAAATTTGTAGTTTTTGTAAGCAGCATAAGCAAGAAATAGTCTCACAACTTCAATTCTAGCAACAGGAGCAAAAGTTTCTTCAAATTCAATTCCTTCCATCTGAGAGTATCCTTTGCATACCAGTATTTCTTTATTTCTGATAACTTCACCTTGTTCATTCAATTTAATTCTAAAGACCCATTTAGTTCCAATTACATTTTTGTCTTTAGGTCTAGGAACAATAATCCATGTATTATTCTTCTCATTTTTTGTAGTTATTATTTCATTACTTCAATCTGATATTCATCTTTGCATGCTTCATTGACATTACTTGGCTCAGCCTTTGAAATTAAATAGTATTCTTCTGCAATTATTCTCCTAGTCTGGACACCTTTGTTCTTATCTCCTATAATCTAATTTTCTGAATGATTTAATCTCACATGCCTTGGAGTTTTAGAATGTTCTTGAATTTAAGGCTCTTGTGGTCTCTCTTTTGTACTTTCACTAGTCCCTCCTTCTTCTTGATCTTATTGATTCACCGGAATGATATAAACTTGATTTGAAGTCTGACTCTTGTTTGTACTATCATTCTGATCATCAGAATCATATCCACAAGTTTCAGAGGGTCTAGCAATTTCTTCATCAACCTTAACATTTGCACTTTCACCCATTTTATTCAATCTCTTGTTGTAGCATCGGTAGGCCTTACTCTTAGTAGAATAACCAAGAAATATTCCTTCATCACTTCTAGCATCAAACTTTCCTATATCATCATCTCTCTTGATATAGCTTTTACTCCCAAAGATTTTGAAATATCCAACAGTAGGCTTCTGACCAAACCATAGATCAAAAGGAATCTTACCAGTATTACCTTTGATTTGTACCTAGTTAAGGATATAAACAATAGTACTCATATATTCTATCCAATAGATATGAAGGACATTTCCTTCCAACATCATAGTTCTAGAAGCATCTTGAACTATCCTATTCTTCCTTTCCACAACTCCATTTTGTTGAGGAGTTTGTAGTGCAGATAATTTTCTTCCCATGTTCTTCAAAAAATAATTAAACTCACCAGAAGTAAATTCACCACCTCTATCTAATCTCAGACACGTAATCTTCAGACCTATCTTTGTCTCAACCATATCCTTAAAGATCTTGAACTTCTCTAGAGCTTCAGATTTCTCCCTTAAGAAAGTAACCCACATCATCCTAGATTAATCATCAATAAGAAAAATGAAGTAAATGTAACCTTGTAGACTTCCAATTCTAGCAGGACCACACAAGTCAGTATGCACAAGCTCCAAAAAATTCATTTGAACAATGTTGTTTGTTGTGAAATGAAATTCTAGTATTCTTTCCTAATTGGCATTCCTTGCATATGGCATTAGTAGGCTTCACCAACTTAGGAAGATCTTTCATAGCCTGTGAGGAACTTATCTTGATAATGTTGTCAAAGTTTACATGACACATTCTTCTATGCCACAACCAACTTTCATCAACTTGAGGAATCAAAAAAAAATTACTACCACCGTTCAGATGAAAGATGTTACCTTTTACTTTTGTACTAGAAGCAATCACATTTCTAGAACTTCCCAATATGCTACACTTTCCATCTTTGAATTGAATATTATATTCCTTATCAACCATTTTTCCAACACTCAAAATATTATGCTTCAAACCTTCAACATAAAGAATATCATCAGTGTTATGCTTACCATCAAAGTAAATGCATCCTCTACCATGGATTATACCACCATTTCTATCGCCAAGTCTTATAACACCACCATCATACTTCTCCAGACTTACAATTTTTTTTTATCACCTATCATGTGATGTGAATATCCACTGTCAATTACCCATTCATCTTTTTTTTCAACTTGATCAGCTAGGGATTTCTCCACTTTTTTACAACTAACAGATTCAGTAGACATGGGATTATTTTACTTGATAGCAATAAACACAAACTAATCTTCACTTGCATTCCCTTTTTTAGGTTCATCATCTTTCACATCTTCATCAACAGCATAATAAAACTTCTTTTGAAATTTAGGCTTGTAAGGTCTTGGTTTAGGAACTCTTTCTAGACACCTTGATGCAAAATAACCTATCTTATTGCAAGAAAAGAATTTAATAGGAAATTTTTCTTTATACTTACCTTCACCTCTAGCTTCCCTTTTTACAATAATTGCTTCAAACTCATTCAGTTCTCGTTATTCTTCTTCAATCTATCTCATTTCTTCCTCATATCTGAATACCTTTCTAGAATAACTTTCACCTGGAGCATATCTCTACTTGTCTCTCCCAGAAGTAGTAGCTTTAAATGCAGATTTCATCTTAGGAAGGGCATCACCGAATTCAATCAACTCAAAAGCAGTAAGTTCACCAACCAACATATCTTGGTTACATTTATCACAGTCTGGAGCTCATCAATAGTTGTAGCTTCAACTTTGTATGCACTAGGAAAGATCTAAGCACTTTAGAAACAATATTTGATTCATCTAACTATCCACCAGCACATTTGATGCCACACACAAGTTCATTCACTCTTTTCATGAAAGTAACAATATTTTCATCATCACCCATTTTCAACAATTCATATTTTCCTTTTAGACTTTGTAGCTTAGAAATATTTACATTTTCATTTTCTTCATACAAGGTTTCCAACTTTTTCCATATCTCATAAGAAGTCCTCAACTCCATTACATTTTTCATCTTAGAATTAGTCAAAGCACTCAACAATGCTTCCTTAGCTTTGATATTATATTCAACATCCCTAATCTCAACAGTAGTAGTAGGACCATTTTGAGGAATAACTTACCTATTACTCGTAATGTTCCAGTAGGATTCACCTATGTATCTTAGATGACACTCCATTCGAGTCTTCCACAAAGAATAATTTGTTCCATAAAATCTCGGACTATACTTCTTATATGTCACCATCCTGGATAACCTCAAGTTGTTAAACTTCTTCCAAGGAACTTGTTTTGATACCAATTGTTGGCAACACAGGGGTAGACAACTGAGAGGGGGGGTGAATTAGTTGTCATGGAATTTCAAACTTATTAAACTCATTAAGCTTTATTCTCATATCTGATTAATAACAATGAAAGCATGAATCGACAAAACATTAGAAACACACATAACACCAAGATTTTTTGCGTGGAAATCTTGTTAGGGGAAAAACCACGGTGGAGGTTAATCCACAAGTTATACCCTTTTAAAAGTATACGAAGAATATATGAATAATGCACATGCAGTCAAGCACACTTCCTAGAGCTCATTGCTCAAAGGAAGACTCATTGTCTTACATAAAACTTTCATATTAAATCCATCTGAAGAATTTGAACTGAGAAAGTAGCATCTACTAATGTATGAGTATAATTCCAATTAAGCACATGAACACTTCTTTATTTTATTTCACTCTTCTTCACACTCTGCTCTGCCTTCAAATGATTTGAGATTTTTTCACACATAGCACTCACACACCACATACCTCAAATGAAGAAACAATCACTTATATATATATATATATATCTACAACAAGAAATTATATTGCTTCATGTCGGCTTCAAAAAAATAATAGAATGAATGCAAATTGTCGGCCCAAAACAATAAATATTATCAATGTGCAACAACCAAGGTCAGCCACAACATAGTAGAGATCCAAAACAATGTCCTCGAACACAAAAAACCTACAAATATTCTTCCTCAAAGATCCACAACATGCTTCAATCACCTTTTCGGTCATGAAAATGAAAAACATGAACACGCGAAAGAAAATCTCAGATCGTGAGCACAATGATCAATGTGGATGTGCAACATAGATAGAACATGATCTAGAAATGTTCATGAACACAACAGGAACATACACATAAACTCATATTATCATAAACACATTATCTTCTTCCATGAACACCACTTGCAGTAACAAAATAATTGTCAAAACACATAAACTTATAACTTGTTCAAATCTTCATGTGTGCCTCTAAAACTTTCGGAGTAGAAACTACATACATCGGAAAAAAAAACCCAATATGAAACTTTTCACCATCAACATACTGAAATTTCCATCATACTAATCTTCACTGCTTCATAGACAACCTGTAACATATTTTATTACAATTTTCTCAATATCCTCAACATATACAGTCTTAAAGACATTAATGCTAATAGTGTTGAAATCAATAACAACCACATACGAGAAACTTGACCACAACATCCAACATGATATAATAGAAATAATGGGATATGGAATACTGACAAAATAATTTGACATTAAATGGTTCCTACACAACCTACAATTTAGCAAGAAGATCTTAGCATAGGCATTTTCTAAACCTATCAATGGAGATAACAGAGGAATACAAGAAGCGAAAACTTCCATGTCCAACTGATCAAAATAGTGAAGGCACCTTCAATTTACATGTTACGTTTTGATGTTGGAATTACAATGTAGAATTTTTCAAACTTCAAAACTCCTAAAGAAAAAATGCATTGATGCTAAGGTGTGTCAAGCAGTGTCAAAATTAATTCACTCTTTGTATTCAACCAACTGTCAAGATTTTATGAGAAAGGAGATAGAATTACAAGTGAAACACTCTAAAAATATACTTGATGCTACCAAAGTTCATAGAGAAGCAGTAAGAAAGTGAAGAGCATGATTACAGACTTATTTCCAGTGAAGAATATCTAACTAAATTTGTGAAAATATTAAGAGGTTGCACAGGAGGGGCATCAATCATTAAATTGATTTTCAAACATTTGGGTCTATATAAGAATGTCTTATGGCTGCATTTCAATACAGAGTTAAAGTCATGAAGTGGGCATGACTTATTTCTATGCTTCAAGAAGGAGATGTAGTTATTAAAGCAGCAACCTTAAGTCTTTGAATACTCATGGGATGGGAGCAATCAATATCCTTACATAATTACAAAGGAGGAGTCTTTTAGAGAGATGCCATGATTATAGATTTAGGATGCATAATAACAAATATGTAAACCTGAACACATTAGAATTTTAAATAGTTTTGTAACCTTCCTTGGAGATCGCCTTATTATCTAGTTTTGAGATGAAAGGAAAATGGGATAAATGACTTTGATGACCACAATGAATGAGAGCACAAAGTAGTAAAGATATGATGGAGCCAATGATGCAGTGCTAGATTATTATGAATCATCCTTGCCCGATTGCAAGAAAGTAGCACTAAAGGCATTTCTACATCACCAGGAAAGCTCTACATATGGATGCATAGATAAAGGCCATGGATGGGCTTTGCTCGAGCCAGTATTGGACTCAAATAAATGATATGCACTTAAAGAGACTCAACAAAGTGATGAATACCTTTAAGGTAAGATTGGGAAGAGAATATTTTTGGTCTTGTAAATCATAACAAGCCAACTTAAAGATGGAGATAAAAATCTATATGAACCTTCAAGCCCATATTCTAAAACTGGAAGAGGAGCTTGAGACCAACAAGAGAAGATTATCGGCTAAAAATTTACAAAGAGAGTTGGAGCCATATGTGAGATCCAATGACGCATAAATACTTGGTTGAAATACATGAAAATTAATGGTAGTTAAGGAGAAAAGAAAACCAAATGAAAGGCATTATACATGGGTGTGTTGAAATAGCATTTGAGAAGCATGAAATAACAATGTGTAGATGGCTCTAGATCCAAGACAAAAAAACCCTAAAATAGTGCCATCGAGGAGACATGGGCACATCGGTGGGAGTCATTGTGTGGTCTCATTGATATGGTGAAATGAAAAAGGGTATGTGATTGAAGATTCTATCGGAGGGAGAAATTCCTATCGATGGAGAAAAATACCTAGTCCCACTGATAGCCCAACAACACTTAAACTCATCAGTGAGAGAGTTGGACATCGGCAGGAAAAGGGTTGTGGTCCCTCTGATGGTTCGAAGAGGGAAAACATTAAGGAACTTCATCAGCAAAAATTATTTGAAGTCTACCGATAGAGTAATGTTACCCTGATATGTGAATGAATACTGTCAAAATATGAGCAAGAGGTTGAATAAAATATGTTTATAATGGAGAAGAATATTATTTGAAGGAAATATAAAAATACCTTTTTTTCACCAAAGGAATTATGAGAACGATTAACTATTTTACCCAAAGAATGATTTATCAGGTGAAATATTTCAACCAAGAAAGGATATTTTTTCACCAAAGGAATTATGAAGCGGATGATTATTTTGATATTTAATGGGTGAAAAGTGAAGTTTCCAGCAAAGGATAATTACCGAAATTTATTTTTCATATGGATGCAAAAATGGAGATTTAAGTTAAAATATTTAATTTTTGAAAGGCAACTAATAAAATATTTTTTCGAGAACATTTAAATGAAGAGCTACACCAAAGAGAAGAGTTGCACCAGATGGATGTTGTGAAGATTTGTAGCCCTAAAAATACAATGTACATATGTAAGATGAAATAAAAATCATCAGAATTATGAGTATGTTATAAAATTACCAGTAGTTGGATAGGTTGATCAGTTGCTGAAATAGAACGTTATGTTATGTATTGCAAAATATTTTAGAATAATATAATGGACAAGAAGACTTAATTTGGTGATCCAATTATGGTGTCAATTGTTTGTTGAGTTAATTGAAAATATGATTTGGTTGTCTCCAAGGTTGACATTTCCTTATTACTTAAATTAATGTTTCAAGGATATATTCAGTTTACTAAGGTAGGTTTGTTGTTCTTGTGTGGTTCATTTAACTAGCTCCTTCAAGGAAGGATTAAATTCTTTTAATTAATCATAGTAATTTGGAAACGGTCATTTGGGTCAATAAGAAGAACTTGATAATTTCATCCTTGCACGTTTATGCCAGTCATAAGCTTATAAAAGTGTCAAAATTTTAGAATTGTAGCCATTAAGTAAGTCACATATCATATACCTCTTGACTTCATTATCCCAACAAGAGTACACACTGTTCATACCAATTCCTTTTTAGAATTTCATAAAATCATCCAAACATTCGCTTTTCAAATTCAGTTCTAGGAGTAGGATTAATTAACATGCTTTCACCTATCCCACTTTGTGCCATTGTAGATAGATCCATAAATTCAATTAAGCTATACAATTCTAAATTTGCATCAGTTATCAGGATTTATCAACCTAGGTCTAGCAGAGCTTGAAGTGCAATGAGTCATCAACCGAATAGGTTATCTACATACATTGGTTCAAAAATTTTGCAAGTCTAATCATAGAGCCTGGCATCCTCTTAGGATTTGTAACCTGCATTTTTGAGATCGAACAATTTGGTGACTCTATTGGGGATCAAGAGAAATCAATATTGAATCTAAGCCTTTATTGGTATAGAGTCATAAAATTCACATTTGCATCCACCTGATTTCGTAGGGGATTCTTGTAGGGTAAACCAATAACAAATTCAAAATCCATTTTATTTTCCTACCTTTGGAAAAGAAGGTGGAAACTCTGTAAAAAATTGATAGGTAATGCATAAACATTTTGGAACAACAACACTATTTCCATTAAAAAATAAAAGATAAAAAATTTCTGTAAATTTCTTGTCAAGATGTCAGTGAGAAGACAATAGTTAATAAGAGAGTAATGAATTAGAAAAATAACTGCTATAATTGGATCAACAACTGCTACAATTGGGATTCAAATGTGTTCCAGATGCATCACAAAATATGCCATTCTACAATAAGAATGAATATATATATGTAAGAAAACCTTGGACACCACACGTGCCACATAATGTAAATGGGAATTTTGGCAATGGAGGTAATGCATATCATGCACAATAGAACATCTCGTCATCACAATCATTAAAAAAAAAAAAATGTTTATCTCGTAACTCCTGGACAAAAAATAGTGAGCTACCAAGATCATGAATCTAATCAATATGTTGGGCATTATCAATACCAAACTTCATGTCACAATATGCAAAACAATGTTAGCCCTCTTGGAAATATCAATCAAAAGATACAACAAGAAGTAGAAGTACAACAAAAACTGATACTTCTCCAAATAAGGGTATTAGATCTTAAAATGTACAAACCACTTGATTTCATAAATATTCAGGGCTACCCAAATCCTTATCCTTGCGAGCTGATAGAATTAGTGAAGCATATAACTAAATTTCATGGAGAAGGATATAAATCAGCTCATAAGCATGTACAACTATTTTGGGATTTCATTGTGGACTTTCAAATTTATTTTGAAGATGTCATTATGAATTTATTTCAAGATCTTTTGAGGATAATGCATGGAAATGGTTTATAGGCTTACCTATGCAAATTATATCTTCACGGGAAGATTTCAAAGGACTATTCTTGAGCCAATATGAAGACAACAGTGGCATCACCTATGAATATGAAGAAGTTGATCGAGTGACATAGCCAATGGAGGAAACATGTGCGAGTGAAGATTACAATGAGGTTTCTCCATTTCAAATGAAGATGAAATTATGGATTGTCAATTTTCCACCTTGGAAGATGCCTGCAGCATCAAAGATATCATTGGGAACACACCACCTGAAGAATGTGTCAATCGTGATTTAGATTATATAGAGGAGAAGCCATGTATGCATTGGCATAGCATTGACAATAATGTATTACAAGATGAAACAAAAAGGAGCAGTCTTCTCTACAACAATAAGGAAAGAAGTGCTTGTGATCATTTCATAGAGGATGGGTATGCAAGTGAAAATAAATTTTATGACAACCTATGTGATGAGGATGAAGATGTATAAAATCTCTCTTGCATAACAGATAGTGACTGTGAGAATAGTGCATGCTATGAAGAATCAATTGAAAATCCAAATGTTGATGACAAGCCTATGGATTTTAATTTACAGCAAAGGAATGTTTTTAGCTTTTATGGAGATTTAGAGGAAGAAGCAATTGAAGATGTAAAAGAAGTAGCAAGTCTCTATGGAAGTGAACAAATTGAAATTTCATTGATAGGCAAGTACTATGATGACATAGTTGATGAAGAAGAAGTTTGTGCACCTAAAAATGGCTTCCAAAATTTCTCAAACCCATTGTATGATCAAACAACAAAAGAAGATCAAATAAAATTTTTCCAAGGTATACCAGAACAAGGATTTCATGTGTATTCAAATCCACTCTATGAGGAGGATGAAGCATTTTTTGATAATCAATACATTGCATCAGCTTGTGAAGTAAGTGATTGTGTTGATAATACATCTGATTCGATGTTTCTTGGTGATCTTGAGTGTTGTTGTGATGATGAGAAGAATAAAGAATACGACAACAATATGGTGGATGATGAAACATTCTCACTCAGCATTGAACAAATTTCAGATTTGTTGACAATGGAATATCAAAAATATGTGCATAAGGATATTGCTGAAATTTCATCCCTAACATACATTTTCTTTGATAATGAAAGTAATTTGTGTGACAATGATAAGGGAACCCCTGTAGCTGATCAATATTTTATGTTTTCCTATGTTCAAGAGGGATTACATTATTTAGAATCAGAGATCTTTGAGAATGATTTGCATATCAAGGATGTTTAATACTCAACATTGGTTAATTCAAGTGTGCATAATGATGATTGTATGGATCAAAAATTTGGAATTAGTGACATAAAAGAAATGGGAAGTGTTTTAGGTTTGAGTATCTTAGGAGATGTTGGTATGACAGGTTTCTTGGGTAAATCAATCAGATGGTGGAATAAGAAACATAGATGAGTCTAAATATTTTCCTTTCCATACACTTGGAACTCCCTTTTTCCAGTTTGTGTTAATGGTTGTGTGATAGTTCCATATTTTCTATGCAGCCTTATGATGAAAAGATAAAATTAATATTCTCATTGTTTAGATTAGTCGGGACATCATTTCATGGCTCATAACAATGATCAGAATGAGGAAGGAAGTAATATTCAAAATGAATGTTTTTATGACAAACGATATGGCAAAAAGGATTACATGAATATTTTCAAGTGGAGTTTGTTGAGTTTGAACCAGAATAAGATTTATGAAAGAGGGAAGTATAGACTTTTTTTGGTGGCCTTGTGTCATCAATTGCGGTATAATTTTCAAATCATACAAATCAGGAACAACTCTATGGCCCAATGGATAAAGGATAGTGGTCTGCTCTCCCAAAGATCTGAATTCTTGCTATGCCCACAAAAGGAATACATCCCCAAATGGATCCATTGTTGGAACCTTCAAAGTTTGCAAAAAATTGAAGGTGTCATGATGAAAAGTTTGATTGCAGCACTCAAAAACATAGTTGTAAAATCTGCTCAAATGACCCACTTTAAAAAACCATAATTTGAAGCCAGAGCAGTTCCATGCAAAACCACCTTTCAAACATGTTTATTTGACATATATGAGAGTGAACACAAATTATAAGCTTCGTATGATCAGTTTTGCCAAGATTTCAAAAGGCCAAGTTGAAGGGTTCTATGAAGGGTTGTTGTCTACACAGTAAAATCTGATAAAATGATCAACTTTGAAAGATAATATTAAGCAACTAGAAGATTGTTATGACAAATCAGTTGGTGCTTTTTATTTTCCTTGTCTCAATGTGCATCCATGTCAATTTTAGAGCTTCAAGGAATCATTTGGTATTTTCAAAATCAAATCCAAATGGGTTTTGCACAGTTTGGACATCTCCACTTTCACGAAGCTGTCACAAAAGGTCAACTTTGATGCTTGATGTTTTGTAAAGAAAGAATATTGAAGAAAAACACATTTGAAAATATGTTCATTAGATCTAAATGAGCTAATTCCCAAAGTTACATATTCCCAAGTGAAGATTTGATATTTTTTCAAGAAAGCAAGTTGCCATGCTTCAAATTGTTTTTAGAGGTGCAGTTTCAAAAAATGCTGAGTGGACCATTTTGAGCATCAACATTTTTTAAACCCAATTCCTTCATGCCAATATTTTTGACGAACATGTTCCCCTATCATAACTCAACATGCTGGTGCATCTTGACGGCTCAAGGAGATTTTTTGATCGATTTTCCAAAGTGATTTCGAAGGCTACCTGGCTTGTTTCAGCCTCAATAAAAAATGTCAAATCAAACACTTCAATCTAAGATGCATTCCGGGGATACAAATTCCATACAATGAATATGTTTTCAGGATGATTATAGTTTAAAATTCCAAAAGGGATTGTGAAGAAGAGACCTTTGAGAAGGGTGTTAGATTGGATAGCTTCAACAATTGGAACTAATGGCATTTACTAATGTCAACTCTTTGAGTTCCATTTTCTAATATATTCATGATAGTGGACGTGGAGGAAAAGTTCATTATGAAGCATAGAATAAATATATGCCATTGAGCCTTTGAATAATGATTTTGATAAAGATAAGAAGAGTATGCATGTGCCATAGTCCCATGAAAAAAGATAATTCAAGAATCTGAATGAGAAAGGGGGTTATATTTCTTCATAAAATAAAGTATTATATGTCTAGATAGAAGTTTATTTTGGATATACTTTCCAAAGTGAAAATTTCACACTAGGGGAAAAGAAAACATTGCTTTAAGTTTCATAATTGAGTAATAATACATAACAATGAGCTCTTCACATCACATAATGTTCTTGAAGATGACAACTCTCCTATGTAGGAAAACTATCAATATGAAATTTTGGATATACTACAACTAATGGGATATGGAATACTAACAAAATAATTTGACATTAAATGGTTCCTGTACAACCTGCAATTTAGCAAGAAGAGCTTAGCATACAAATTTTCTAAATTTTTCAATGGAGATAACAGAAGAAGACAAGAAGTGAATCAAACTTCCATGTCCAAGTGATCAAAATAGTGAAGGCGCCTTCAATTTACATGTTATGTTTTGATGTTGGCACTACAATGTATAAGTTTTCAAACTTCAAAACTCCAAAAGAAAAAATGCATTTCTGCTAAGATGTGCCAAGTAGTGTCAAAATTAATTCACTCCTCATATTCATCTAACTTTCAAACTTTGATGAGAAGGAGATAGAGTTATAGGTGAAACACTGTAAACATCTATTTTATGTTGCAAAAGTTCATAGAGAAGTAGTAAGAAAGTTAAGAGCATGATTATGGACTCATTTCCAATGAATAATATCTAATTTTTTGAAAAGATTAAGAGGCTACGTAGGATGGGCATCAATCATTAAGTCGATTTTGAAACATTTGGGCCTATATAAGAATTTTTGATGGCTACATTTCAATACAGAGCTAAAGTCATGAAGTGGGTATGACTTATGTCTATGCTTCAAGAAGGAGATGTTGTAGTTATTAAAGAAGAAACCCTAAGTGTTTGAATACTCATTTCATGGGAGAAATCAATATCCTTACATAATTACAAAGGAGGAGTCTTGTAGAGAGATGCCATTATTACAGATTTGGGGCGCATAATGACAAATATGTAAACCCGAACACATCATAATTTTAAATGGTTTTGTAACCTGCCTTGGAGATCGCCTTATTATCCAATGTTTGGATGAAAGTAAAATAAGATAAATGAATTTGATGACCACAATGCATGAGAGAACAAGGTAGAAAATATCTGATGCAGCCAATGATGCAGCACTAGATTATTATGAATCATCCTTGCCCAATTGCAAGAAAAAAGCACTAAAGGCATTTCTACATCACCATAAAAGCTCTACATATGGATGCATAGATAAAGGCCATTGACGGGCTTTGCTCAAGCAAGTATTGGACTCAAATAAATTTTATACACTTAAAGAGACTCGACAAAGTGATGAATACCTTTAAGGGAAGATTGGGAAGAGCATATTTTCAATCTTGTAAATCGTAACAAGCCAACTTAAAGATGGAGATAAAAATATATATGAACCTTTAAGCCCATATTGTAAAATTGGAAGAGGAGCTCGAGACCAACAAGAGAAAATTATTGGCTAAAAATTTACAGAGAGTTGGAGCCATATGTGAGATTCAATTATGCATAAATAATCGGTTGAAATACATGAAAATGAATGGTAGTTAAGGACCAGAGAAAACCAAATGAAAGGCATTATACATGGGAATGTTGTTAATATAATTTGAAAAGCATGAAATAGCAATGTGTAGATGACTCCAAAACTGAGACAAACAAACCCTAAAATAGTGCCATCGAGGAGACATGGGTACATTGGTGGGATGCGAAAGGGAACATAATTGAAGATTCTATCAGAGGAAGAAATGCCTATTGGTGGAGAAAAATACCCAGTCCCACAGATAGCCCAACAACACTTAAACTCATCGATGAGAGAGGTGGACATCAATAGGAAAAGGGTTGTGGTCTCTCTGATGTCTCAAAGAGGGAAAACATTGAGGAACTTCATCGGTGAGAAAATTGATATCGGAAAAAATTATTTGAAGTCTATTGATAGAGTAATGTTACCCTGATATGTGAATGAATACTTTCAAAATATGAGCAAGAGGTTGAATAAAATATGTTTATAATGGAGAACAATATTATTTGAAGGAAATATAAAAGCACCTATCTTTCACCAAAGGAATTACGAGAATGAGTAATTACTTTACCCAAAGAATGATTTATCAGGTGAAATATTTCAATCGAGCAAGGATATTTTTTCACCGAAGGAATTATGAAGTGGATGATTATTTTTATATTTAATGGGTGAAAAGTGAAGTTTCCAGCAAAGGATAATTACCGAAATTGATTTTTCACAAGGATGCAAAAATAGAGATTAAAATTAGAATATTTAATTTTCCAAAGGGAACCAATTAAATATTTTTCTGAGAATAATTAAATGAAGAGTTACACCAAAAATAAGAGTTGCACCAGACGGATGTTGTGAAGAGTTGTAGCCATAACAATATAATGTACATAGGTAAGATGAAATAAAAATCATTAGAATTATAAGGAGTAGGTTAGAAAATTACCATTAGTTGGATAGGTTGATCAGTTGTTGAAACAAAATTTTATGCTATGTATTGCAAAATCTTTTGGAATAATATAATGGACAAGAAGACTTAATTTTGTGATATATTTATGGCATCAATTGTTTGTTGAATTAATTGAAAATATTATCTGGTTGTCTCCAAGGTTTAAATTTCCTTATTATTTAAATTGATGTATCAAGGATATGTTCATTTTATCAAGGCACATTTTTTATTCTTGTGTGGTTCAGTTAATTGGCTCCTTCAAGGAAGGATTAAATTATTTTAATTAATCATAGTAATCTGGAAAAGATCATTTGGATCAATAAGAAGAACTTGATAATTGCATTCTTGCACATTTATGCCAGTCATAAACTTATAAAAGTGTCAAAAAATTAGAATTGTAGCTAGTAAGTAAGTCACATATCATATACCTCTTGACTCTATTAGCCCAACAAGAGTAGGCACTGGTCATACCAATTCCTTTTTAGATTTTCATAAAATATTATCCAAACATTCACATTTTAAATTCAGTTCTAGGAGTAGGAGTAATTAAAAATCTTTCATCTATCCCACTTTGTACCATTATGGGTAGATCCATAAATTCAATTAAGTTATACAATTCTAAATCAACGTCAGTTATTAGGGTTTACCCGCCTAGGTCTAGTAGAGCCTAAATTTTAGGGAGTCATCAATCAGATAGGTTATCTCCATACATTGGTTCAGAAACATTGCAAGTCTGATCATAGAGCCTGACATCCTCTTAGGATTTGTAACCTACATTTTTGAGATCAAACAAATGTTACATTTATCCTAAAAAAAATTCATTTATTAATGTCTTGGGTGAAATATTGAAACATTACATTTTGTATCAAAGCCAAGTTGTAGCATTGGGAGATTAGGTTTGTGTGTTTTCTATTCATGTACTTGATTATATGATGTACCTTTTTTCTAGATTTAATTTAACTAATGATTATTCTTGTTCTAATCCATGCAACTTTCTTGTGAAGGAAGATATCTCCTAAGTATTACTATACCCCATTATAGAGGTAAGAAAAAACCTAAAAGAGACTCCCCTAAAACTTATATTGAGGGATCTCCTAATTTCATGCATGTTTATCCAAATGAGATTGTTGGCCTTCCTCATATGGTATGGTTACTCCATGATGTTTTAGTAAAGTTTTCCCTAAGAAATTTGAAGTTCAGATAGGTAGTTCTTGACCATCTAATAAAAATGAAGAACCACTCTTAGGAGAGAGAAAGAGGAAACTCTAGGATCCCTTAGAAATCTATAGTGGGGAGTGGCCTCATTAAGAGGATAAGTAGGTGATGGATGATAAAAGTGTGTCAATGAACCACATGAGGGATCTTCTTTGATAGCATGTACAAACATGTGAGGGTTATAAATATGGGAAAAAACTATAGGCTTTTCTTTGAGCTCGTTATTTGTGCTTTGTGTTACATCCTTATGTTAGTAACACTAAGTCTCTCTACACCATCATGTAACTTCATGAGTGTGTTTCCACCCAATAGATTAGAATGAGAAAAGCCATGTTTTAAATATTTTCATCATTATATGAGAAATATTTTTGGAGAGGTTTTATGAATTCCATATTTTAGTGCAATTAAATTAGCATTAATCCAATTATTTTCATGGCCTTCAAAAACATGGTATGATGGTTGCTTAATATGATAACTTATTTGTTCAATTGAGGTAGTATGAAAATTTATTGGTTGATGAGAAGCTTCTAGTTAAAAATTTTTGAAGAGGCTTAAATATTATATTATAGGATCCATTTGGTTTCTTTGCAAAATAAAGTTGGAGATTACCATGGAGAAGGTGAATATTGTAGAAGAAAACTTGGCTAGAGGCCATGTAGGATAGTTGGGTGATAGTAAATGGTAGCTTATAAGACAAGGCCTAGGGTTTAAGGATCTCAACCCTCATTTAAGGGGAGCTTCAATATTTCCTCAATAACATCTACAAGTTTTAGAAAACAACAATATTCCTAGATTTAGAGGCTTCAATAGGGCTAGTAGGGTAGTCACCCTATTGGAGGTTCTTATCATAAAGAGAGACAAATATAATATTTAATATTGTATGGTCCCAAATATAAATCAAGGGATACTTACATTAATTCTCAGTTTTTGGATTTTTAGTAGTCAAAAATACCTCAAACCACACTATCTTGAAAATTAGGACCATTTTTCACTTGAGGTTAGGAGGCCCACATAGCTATATATTGTCTACATAAATTAGTGGTAGCTAGTGGTAAGGGTGTCATATAATTAGAGAAAATGTTTATATATATTGATAGGTCTCATAAAGTGTTTGAAATGGATGATAACCCATTATACCAACCATCAAGGGGTGTGGTTGATACCACAAGTATGTTTGACAGTGTGCATGTTTTACAATTTGATATAAAATATTCTTACTCCTTCATTTCACCATTATTGGTTGAGTGATGTACACTAGTAGCATTAAGGCATGGTAGTATTTTGCAAGTTAAGGTTGCTATAGTTTCAAAGGAGGTAGTATATTCTATTTTATGTGGTTTTATGTTTGATCTTAGAACCTTCACAACCAATATAATATATTTGTGTATCCTACCTTTAGGACCTTATGAGATTTTTTTTTGTATGGATTGGATCAACTATTATTATATGAGTATTTATTTTCAAATAAATTTAATGGATCATAATAATGATCATGTAGTGATTATAGAATTTTAGAGGCTCATCTATGTCCACATAAACTTAGATATACATTTGGAGAAAAACATGTGGAAGGGATTCTCAATTTTCACCATAATGATGATTTACCTTTTTGAGAATGAGAGTCATGAGGTTCACCTTAATGATAACCCACTCTTGAAAGAGTTTGATGATCACCTCCTCTTTATATATTTTTTTTAGTAAAAATGAAAAGTGAAAGGGTTTATGGGGATTTTTTATTTTACTCTATTTTCTTCTCACTTTTATTTGGAGTGTTTACATTTTTAGAGGATTTTTTAATGGTTACTTGAGGATTTCTAAAGTATTGTTGAGATATGATCTTGGGAAAGCTTTCAATCATGTTTCTAGGTTCAAGGAATATCTCCTCCAACTTTTTTTAATATTTACATTAGAAATACAAAGGTTTTCCTTTATTTAATTCATGCACAATATTTTTGTTTCTTGGTTTTGATAGTGCCACACTAGGTAGTTGCATATGGTATTTCAATTCTTAGGTTGAAAGTGACATAGTATTAGAATATATGTTATGAATCTATTTGAAGTGTATGTAAATTAGGTTTGGAAATTTAAATTAAACACCATTACCCTCTTAAAATTTCTTCACTCTTATGTGATGTGAAAAGTGTGTTATTTTTATTCATATGATCATAAGGGTATTATTGAATTTTAGAAATTTTAATTTTGAAAATTGTGAAGAAAATTAAAGCTTTCATTAATTTTGAATGTAAATTATGTGTGTTCTTGAATCATGAATTGGTGAAAATTTTAAACTTGAGTCTCATGGATTATTTATATGTTGGAAAAAAAATATATCGTGTTGGAAAAATTATTTTCTACCTTTTGGATCTAGTTGCCTTGTTTTTTGGCCTTATTTTTGGCACCTTAAATTCTTAGGGTCAAGTTGAGAATTTTTATTTGTACAATCTTAATATGTGAGGAATATAAATCTAGATGGAGTGGATCCTCACACCCATCATCTTGTACTAAAACATTTTATGTGAAAAAGAGAGGTAAAGAGAAAATAATAAATTAAATAAATGGGGTTTTACATTTTAAAAATTAACATGATTAATCAATGAGGTCACTTCCATATACCCATGTGGATATGTTGGATGACATTGAGATACATTAATTAAATTATTGATATTGATTTAAATGTCACTAAGGATTTGATGGAGCTCTCAAAATTGTGAAGCAATATTTTTAATCGATAATATGCTTTGGGAAAAGTTCAACCAAACTAAGGACCATATTGTGCTTGATCCTAGTCTAGTGATGCAAAAGAGGTACATAGATAGCAAGTGGAAACTTAAGAACAAAGCATGAATAGAGGGATCATAATAGTTAGGGGCAGTAAGCATGATGAGGACAACATTTTAGAAATCATGATAGTGCCATATGGTGACAGAGCTTATAGGGGTAGAAAAGTGTGAAGAAGTGAACATAAGACAACCCAAATGCTCATAAGGGATGGAAATAATCATGTTCACAGTAAAGGATAACTATTTGAAACCTACACTCTTCCATGTATGTTGCAAATATAGCAAGATAGCAATGGAATCATATAGACTGCAAATAAAGCTTTGCTTGAACCCCACACAACAAAGCAACTTTATATCCATAATAGCTTCATCAATAGGATCAATTTTGGTGATATCTCCTTCTCCAATTATTTGATCCCATAATACTATTTCTCGGCAACATACAAAAAAATCAAAAGGGGGAAATTTACCCTTAGGACTGTGGAGAAAAAAGTGAAGATACTTTTTTCAGCTTCCCATAGATGTTCAATCATCATTTTTCTTTCAGCTCCTATTTTTGGTTGTTTTTTTGGGGTCCATCTACTTTCACATATCCAAAAACTATAAAAATATTAAGCCAAAAAGAAAGAAACAAGCAGTAAGTCTATGGACATATCCAATTATCACAAGAGGAAATTTTGGAACTATTACTGGTGGTGAACTTGTTATTCTTATCATCTTTCTAGGTTTATTGGTTTGGAGCTTATACTTTTATATTATAAATGATCTGGATAGAGTTAATCAACATGTGGTACCACTAGGGGTCGAATTTTTTGAAATATAGTCTGATATTCATTGTCTTATTTGCACTGCATGTTGGAGACACGAAAACTACCTTCAAACATAGTCCAACTAGTTATTGCAAAGAATGCAAGTCTATTGTACAACCCTATGCGTATTATTATTTTGAACTTTCCTATTATATCATGTTTAGAATGGCACCCTTTCAGAATTTTTTCTACTTCAAGCATTGACTTTGATCAATCTCCTATACCTATCAAATTCCAACAGGGTTCGACTAAAATTATTGACAAATTCATGGCATGTATAATCTCTACAAAGAGAACTTTTCATCTTCAAGTGGCTATTGAAGGTCCTTATGGTCTAGCTTCTAGTTACTCCTTAAGGTATGAAGCATTGATATTAATTGGTGGAGGAGGGATCCATAGAACAAGGCAATACATCTTGAGAAGGCTAGAGAATTTCCTTGTAAAGTGTTGACACTGAGACCAAGAAATATTTATTTTGCATATGGGAAACCATTGTGCTAGCTAAAAGGGGTCAATTTGATATTGGAAATAATTTTTTTACATAGGTACAAGAATTTGTTGCAGGAAACGTCTTTATTTAGATGTCTGATGTATGGGTAAATCTAGCACATGTTTACTTTGCACAAGGACAATTTGCACTTGAAAATGTATCAAAATTGTTTGAGCAAGCTCTATTTTGGCACTGACACCCAAATTTTGTTATATTTAGCCCAAACACATTATGAATTCAAATAGTGGAAAGGTTGTAATGGAGAATTATTAAGAGTAGTGCATTTAGTGTGCTTAAATTACATATTACGCTTTGATGTTGGGGTTACAATCCAAAAAATTTCAACTCCAACACTTAAAAAGTGAAAGCATACTATTGATGAGGTTCGTCAAGCAATTTTAGAATTAATGGATTCACTTTGTGTGTTCAACCAACTATTAGCTATGTTAATCCCTCATACGTATGGCTTTGATGAGAGGGAGATAGAGTTGCATGTTGACTATTATAAACTCTAGACACCAAAAATTGGTCTAGGCTACGAGCACCACTTTTGACATAATTTTTGATGCAGAGGCTAGGTGGAGATCACTCACAAAACAAAGACTTCAACTCTTAACCAAGGACTCAACTCCAATCTCATGGACATCAACTCACCCTCAAGGATCTTAACCCCCCAAGTTTGCAAAACACTCAAGACCTCCACCCAAACCCTACAAGATCTCTCAACATGAATATAATGGAAACTTGACCATTCAAACTCAATCTCAAATATTGATCACTCCAAAGTCACCATTCAACAACCTTCACAATAGTTTGCACCTTCTAGCACTCAAAAACTAGTTTAGGCTAAATTCCACACAACCTTTCCAAAACACCTGCCAATTGAAACATGGATTGAGATACCCTTTTCAGGGTTATACAACATACAGGAAAATCAAGGGTCACTCTTTTGGATTGATATGAACTTTCAGTACAGAGACCCGGGTTCTAGGCTTCACAATTAGCCCTTTTTTCCAAAGGAACCCTTACCCAAACTCACCTCCAAACAAAGATGACCTGAAAAAATCTTAAGAATAATTCCCAAACTCAAGATTTCGCAACTTTTAGAGCCCCAAGAGCTTGTCTTATCCTTCTGCTCACAAACCCTCTTAAATCTCCACAAAACAAGGGTTTTAGGGAAAATCCTACCTCCTAACTCTCCCAAATCCTCCTAGGGTTCTGGACACCATGTATTACCTCTACCCTGACTCTAGGAACTCTCACAATCCTATTCCCCTTTGGAATTCTCGAATTCACCACTTGGGTTCCTTGCCTTCATAGTGGAAACACCTTGTTCAGTCACAAGAACACCACACCCCACTGGATTTGTTCATCTTGTCACCCTCCAAAGAGCCTAACCATCTAACTAGGCATAATACAAGCCAATCCACCAAGCCACAAACTCAGCACAGTAGGTGGATTAACAAATGGATCATGGGAAGACCCTCAAACCTTCACCCTGCAAAAAGAACAGTCAACACAGTTTGTTGATCCCTCATGCACCAACAGAGATTCTAAGCCTCCAAGAAAATGAAATAAGGTATTATATACATGTGCCAATAAGTGCCCACTATCTCAAAACATATCAACCCTATATGGGCTTGTATCAAGTGGAAAAGTTCTAGAAAAACCAGTGAAAACTGTGATCAGCAATTACCAACAATATAATTTGTTTATTAACATTGAACAACAACCTTTCTCAGGGATTACATGGATGTATGTATTGATTTCAAATTCCAACTACCTCCTACAACCGACCAACTACTCTCTAACATAATTTTGAACTACTAATGACCGTTGGAGGTCAAGATTACACCCTTTACACAATTTGATTAACCAATATCAATACATATTCGCAATGTTTACTCTTTTTGACCCCACACTTACTCAACCTATTGGAAATGGCTTAATGAAACCTTATTGATAAAAGGAACATGACTTAAAGCCATCTACTAACTACCTAGAATCTCTTCTCAACATGATACACATGGACAACTTATTACAAAACAACCTATTTTATCATCATATGATCTAAATGTCTTCACATTCACTTGTTGAACCTTCAAGGTCCACCTCTCTGCCTTTTCCAGGTATAGGTTCCCTTGCACCATACACCCCTCCATAGAAAAAATCTTGTCCCAAGAGTGAAAAACTTGGTCTTTGATCCATTTTTCTCTTCAAGTATCATCTACAAATTTGGTGTTGGTCTCTTTGGTCCTAGATCAACATGTAGCATTGTTCTAGTTCTCAGACCTGCAAAGAAACAAACAATATAACCATGTAAACCTACTCCCTACTTTGCTCCATCTCCATAATCACACCAATCCAATTGTGTTTGCATACACTATCCTCCCCTCACTATCATCAGTCCTTTACTTTGTGGCTCTTTGAGCCCTTCCTTTACTGAAATTAGATCTTGTTCACTATCACTGCCAAGTATCACTGCCTTATCAAACCCATCAATCCTTGTACCTACAAAATTCATCTGCCCTTCACTATCACTCCTACTAATAGGACACCCAATGGTCCCCAAAGTAATCTCAACCATCTCTTGGAACATTCCACCTTGCTTGTCATGCTTATGCATCATCCTTCCTACCTTCTCGTTGACTGTGTCAGACCTAGGTGTAAAACCATCATGCTCTCCGTGCAAGACCAAACTCCCTACTGTCTTCTCACTATTCACCTTTACTAGATAAGACCTAGGCATGAGTGCCTTCTCTTCCACTATGATGCAGAGGCTAGGTGGAGATCACTCACAAAACAAAGACTTCAACTCTCAACCAAGGACTCAACTCCAATCTCATGGACATCAACTCGCCCTCAAGGATCTTAACCCCCCAAGTTTGCAAAACACTCAAGACCTCCACCCAGACCCTACAAGATATCTCAACATGAATATAATGGAAACTTGACCATTCAAACTCAATCTCAAAGATTGATCACTCCAAAGTCACCATTTAGCAACCTTCATAATAATTCGCACCTTGTAGCACTCAAAAACCAGTTTAGGCTAAATTCCACACAACCTTTCCAAAACACCTACCAATTGAAACATGGATTAAGATACCCTTTTCAGGGTTATACAACATATAGGAAAATCAAGGGTCACTCTTTTGGATTGATATGCACTTTCAGTACACACACCCGGGTTCTAGGCTTCACAATTAGCCCCTTTTTTCCAAAGGAACCCTTACCCAAACTCACCTCCAAACAAATATAACCTGAAATAGTCTTAAGACTAATGCCCAAACTCAGGATTTCCCAACTTTCAGAGCCCCAAGAGCTTGTCTTAACCTTCTTCTCACAAACCCTCCTAAATCTCCACAAAATAAGGGTTTTAGGGAAACTCCTACCTCCTGACTCTCCCAAATCCTCCCAAGGGTCTAGACACCATGTATTACCTCTACCCTAACTCTAGGAACTCTCACAATACCATTCCCCTTTGGACTTCTGGAATTCACCACTTGGGTTCCTTGCCTTCATAGTGGAAACACCTTGTTCAGTCACAAGAACACCACACCCCACTGGATTTGTTCATCCTGTCACCCTCCAAAGAGCCTAACCATCTAACTAGGCATAATACAAGCCAATCCACCAAGCCACAAACTCAGCATAGTAGGTGGATTGGAAAATGGATCATGGGAAAACCCTCAAACCTTCACCCTACAAAAAGAACAGTCAACACAGTTTGTTGATCCCTCATGCACCAACAGATATTCTAAGCCTCCAAGCAAATGAAATAAGGTATTAAATACATGCACCAATAAGTGCCCACTATCTCAAAACATATCAACCCTATATGGGCTTGTATCAAGTGGAAAAGTTCTGGAAAAACCAGTGAAAACTGTGATCAGCAATTACCAACAATATAATTTATTTATTAACATTGAACAACAACCTTTCTCAGGGATTACATGGATGTATATATTGATTTCAAATTCCAACTGCCTCCTACAACTGACCAACTGCTCTCTAACATAATTTTGAACTACTAATGACCGTTGGAGGTCAAGATTACACCCTTTACACAATTTGATTAACCAATATCAATACATATTTGCAATGTTTACTCTTTTTGACCCCACACTTACTCAACCTATTGGAAATGGTTTAATGAAACCTTATTGATAAAAGGAACATGACTTAAAGCCATCTACTAACTACCTAGAATCTCTTTTCAACATGATACACATGGACAACTTATTACAAAACAACCTATTTTATCATCGTATGATCTAAAGGTCTTCACATTCACTTGTTGAACCTTCAAGGTCCACCTCTCTGCCTTTTCTAGGTATAGGTGCCCTTGCACCAATTTTCTATTATCCATGGTCATGATTAAATAATTTTTATTATTTAATTATATTTCTAACACATATTTCCTCTATTAATTAAATACCCCTTTCAATTAATTCACTAATTCATTTATTCATAATGACCCTTTATTCAACTCGATTAATTAAATAAATATATTTATTTAATTATGTCGCTAGCTAATTAATTCTTCTTCTTAATTAAATAATTTATTATTTAATTACCCCTTTTGTCACATTTCAACTATAATTAAATATTTATTATTTTAATTATTCAATTTATCCTTTTCAACAGTTAATTAAATAGATTACATTATTTATTTAATTAATCTTTCAATTTTCGAATGTTGAATTAAATTAACATTTAATTCATTTATTAATTATTTATGTCACGTTCTTCTATAATTCAGTTGACTAATCATTCACTCACCTTCTAACTCGAGATCTATTTTTAATTTGCCAATTATCTTCGGCTTCGATATCTAATCATCTCTACGAGAGGACTCTCTGTCACAACTAGTCAGTTACCTAATTCTAACTGATATGCATGAAAGCGTTTATTAATTAAATATCTTTATTTAATTAATTAATTCATGTGTGCATTCAAATTCTTTATTCTTTGAGTTCTAACTTTGTCGTTGAGATTCAAAGTCTATTTCTTCTATTTTCGAAGACTCTTAACTAAAGATTAAATTATTTATTTAATCTGGAACTCTTGTTCTTTCTATTTTCGAATAGTCTTGACACAAGATTAAGTTATCATTCTAATTTAATCTTTATCTTGCATAATTTTCTAACTCACGTTCTATCTAACACATAACTCACATTGCATGACATTCATCAACTCGCCTGTCGATCTCTCTTTGAATATGAGTCGATTGTTCGAAAACCCAAAATCTATAAAATGGCTTGTCATTATCATTATTCCTCCTCCTAAAATCAATACTTTTGAGAAGAAACTTAATCTTTGATATTTTTTTTAGACATTCAACAAGGTTATACTTGCATCAATACTAAAAATCTGAGGGGAAGAATATTGATATAGCAAAATGGAGAAGGGAAATCGAGATAATTCAAAGGAGTGGACGCATATTCGGTGAGATCTTTTCAGTTATTTTTTTTTATTGTTGATTGTTCATTTACTCGTTCTTTCTTTTTTTTATTTAGATTATTTGTTAGATTTGATCATATTAATCTATGCAGTTGAATCCTCCAGAAAATCTATGTTACATTTGGTGAACCCGATGTGAATCACACTTGAAATTCATGCAATACTTTTCATTTTCCCATTTTTTATTTTGCAAGTTATCATATGGTACATCACATCCACTCAAATAAATGACTCATCCGTATTCATGAGCCGTATCTGATCCATCCCGCAATGCATCTGCCATTTTGCACCACATCTGTGACACTTTGCACCGTATTCGACTGTCAGCATTTTGCATTGAATCCGACTGTCAAACACGAACCACATCCACCTATCAACATCGCACTGCATCTGTGGCACGAAAAGCCGCATCTGTCTAGTAATATATTTTTCAATTTTTATTCACTTCCATACATTCACATTTTCATTTTTATTTTTTGTGTTATTTCTTTTTTTTCCCTAATGTTTGTTTGCAGCGGTGTTTAGAGGAGTAACTTAGTTTTTGCAAGATGAAGCATAGAAGACCAAATAAAACCAAAAGCAATATTTTCTGCAAGATGAAAGTTGAAGACACAAAAATGAACTACTGATTAGTTTGCATGTAGGACCTAATGACTTTGTTAATTTTATTTGGAAAACTTTATGTTTGGTAGATAAATAATTGTCATTTGGATTAAAAATAATCAGTTTTTTTTTTTTTTGTCTGGTGCGAAAGCACATTTTGTAACCCTTTACGATTCAGTATATCAAAGTATCCTCTCCCCTTGTGTATTCATGCAATCCTGGGTGTAATAGAAATGGTTACTGACTTTAGAACTTGGGTCTATCTTGGTGGTAAAAAGTACTCACCCCAAGACGACTCAAACCGGTAACACGCTTTAGCTAATGACTTCCACCCGGTATATAAAAATGGATTTTTGGGAGAAACCCTAGAAATCACGCTCACTGTTTCGATGAGAAGGGTAGAAATGGTCTCTTGTCATACTAGATGGTGCCCCACAAACATAATGCCCTTACTAAAAACCATGTTGTAGTTTTGCCAAAATCTTATCTATTTGCTAGTGCAATGAGTTCGAACCTATGAAGTCATCTTACATATTTACAGTTCATGTGTGGAGATGAGATATCTGCCATGTTTCATGGGTATAGTAGCTTGGCTTCCCCGTATAAGTGAGTGTCATGGAGGGGAGCTAGCGGCGTCAAGCTACTAGTCATCCGCCCTGAATATGTGTAGCTCGATTTATCCAAGTAAGAACTCAACAAGTATTGTTCAAAAAAGTCTAGGTTGTAAATGTTTTTTTATTTTCACAGATCTATCACTACAAACTAAAAACACATTGTATTCTGTGAATTTTTTTTTTGTATTCGTCAAAACACTTGATCATCAAACAGAGTCAGTTGAAAAATCATCTTCAGAAAACCGCAACTGTCAAAAAAAGTCCCAACTATCATTTTAGTCATCGCATGTGTCTGTCAACAAAGTCCAATTTCATAAAGTTTAAATAATGCACCACAACTATCAAACCCTAAGTCGCATGTGTATTTTTGGATCGCATCTGTCAAACTGAAAACCGCAACTATCTGTCAACAAGTTTAGGTTCACAAAATCCATATTCTGAGTTGCAACTATTACTGTGAGTTGCATCTGTCAAAACATAAACCGCATCTGTCACAATTCAAAATTACCAGTCGAAAGTCAAAACCTATTTTTAGTCAAACCACCACATCGGAAAACTAAAACACATCTGATAGGTGAACCGCATTTGATTATCAACAAAAAATTGAGAAAACCACAAACCGAGTCTGAATGCATAACTGTCATTTTCACTTTTGTTTCTTAAGATCAACCTTGGACATAAATTGGAAAATTTTTGCTCAAAACCTTGCATTATTAGGTGTCATATACATCCTAAGTTGCATGCATATAGATACTTCCTAGGAAATTGCATATCACAGAATAGATAAATTTCCTCATCATTGGATACGTTCATGTTCTGATTTGTCCTCATCATTGAACCTAGTCACTTTGGTCCTATTACTAAATCTTTCTAGCTTAACAATCTAGTTTGGGAAATTCACCTTGTCAACAGTCTTTGTCCTAAAATGAGGTTCCTTGGTCAACTCAAATCATTGCATGCATTTATTCCATAGGTGGTAGGTTACACCCATTTTAGAATCATTTATAGTCATAGTCTACTCGATATTTTTCATATTGTTCATCCTACCATAGGTCATCTTAGTATACATAATTTTAGGAATCTTTAGCAACATCCTTTATTGTCAAAAAATCCAAAAAAACCATAGAAATAGGACATACTGGTTTTTAGACATAGTTTGCATTACCCCATTTTGAGCAACTTTTCATGGTTGAAACAAGGTCTCAAAAGAAACAAAAAGCAATGTCAGACCCTAACAAATTTCTCAATCCTTTCACAAATCAACCATTAGGGAAAGAAAGACCACAAAAACCTTTTCTTGAAAAACATGTCATTACAGACACACATGGAAATTTTTTTATTGAAGACATAGACGTTTTCGTACAAGATCCTGAATTTGCATTCTTTATGGATGAGTTTTTGGAAAATGATCCCCAATGATATCTAGCAAATTTTCTAGTAGAAGGTGCTACACTACCACCAGGATTTGATATTCATAATTTGAAAACACCATCTACTCAACCAATACACACTGTGACATCAAGTGTTTATATTCCCCAAATCACCATAGCAATACCAACTGGCATACCAAATCAAACATCATCAATTGTGAACCCAACCCCTTTCAACATAACACAAGGTTTACAATTTACTACGGGAGAAACTTCATCAAACCCCTTTGGCACCAACATGACTAGTAAGAGATCCAAAGTTGGCATAAATATACCTATACCAAATCAGAACATTCAGACATGAAATATTACTATATCAAATCAGAACATCCAAATAGGAAAAATTCCTCTACCAACTCAGAACATTTAGATAGGAAATATCTCCATACCAAATTAGAACATTCTAATGTGATATATTCCCTCGCCAAATCATAACCCGTCATAGAACACAACATTTCAAAACACCTACATTGATCCAAACAATGCGAACAACATGTCCTTGACACAAGTAGATGTCCTCCAAAACCAAATGCAAATGCTTCAATAATAGATGGAAAACATGTCTATGTCAAGAAAACAAACTATCTCAGTGCAAGATCTGTGTCCATGTCCATTTGACAAAGCGCTTTATATGACACCCTTCCCCTATGGATACATTATACCAAATTTTCCTAAGTATAATGGGAGGAAGAATCCTTTGGAACACATTAGAGAATTCTCAATGACATGTATGGACAAATCATATGACCCCACATACTTGATGAGACTATTTCCGTGAACCCTTATCGGGATAGCACTGGAATGGATTTTCTAAATTACCATATGGCATACGATCCTGAGGTGAATTAGCTGAAATTTTTTTTGAACACTTTTCCTTTAACATAGAAAATGAAGTAACAATGGCTACCTTGTGCCACACAACACAAGAAGACGGTGAAACTTTCACCACTTTCTTCCAGAGATGGAGAAGTCTAGCTAGTAGATGTCTAGTTGAAATACCCAAAAAATAGAAGGTCATGATATTCTTTGAAAACATCAATCCAAAACTAAGAGGTGACTTAAGGGTACATTGTTGTACTTAATTCCTAGACTTGGTACAAAAGGGCATCATCCTTGAAAAAGGCCTTATTGACAAAGGATAAATAATAGTACCAGGCAGAAACCTCGTGGTTCAACTTCAAAACACACCCAATGATAGAAAATAATTCTGGTCTAGAAACAAAAATGTTACAAATGATGACATTTTTGATGCTAAAAAAATACATATGGGACCGGTTATCACACTTAGAGGTTAAAACCCCAATCAATACATGACGAATAGTCCAGATCAAATGGAAAAAATTGTCCAAAATTCACAACAACAACGACCACAAAGGAGATTTCCTACACGTGAATTTACCCCTTTGGGGCAATCAATCGAGACAATTTTCAAAGAGTTGATTAAACATGATCTCATTAAACATTTGGAACCAAGAGAATATGATCCTGAACAGTTTAAACCTTCATGGTGGTATGACAATGCCTATTGTTACTATCATCGAACAAAAGAACACAACCTACAACAATATCGACAATTGAAGAATATTATACAAGACTTTGTTGAAAATGGAACTATAGAGGTCAATGGGAAGAAAAATACCAAGAACAGTGATCATAAGGTCTTCATAGACCCATTACATGACCACACAAAAGGAAAAGCCTCCAGTTCAGGAACCAAGAATAATCCATTAGCCAATTGTACCAATACCAAGTATGACTATGGTAAAGGAATGATCATAAATCACCTCCGAACCGTGAATGAAAACATCCATACCATCATCATTAAGAAGCATCCGGAATGTGTTGTAAACACATGCAAAACTAAGATAATTCTTCCAGGTCCTTCTTCTGAGCCACCTACATAGTCTTCCAAGTCTAAATACAATCTCCTTGATCAACTGAGAAAAAACCCCGCACAGATATCCATTTTGGAACTATTGACTATCACCTGAGCATCGAGCCATTCTTGACAAAGCTTTACAGAACAGGACTGTTCCTAAAGACTTAAATGTCAATCATTTCAAAGAAATGGTGTGATATCTAACCAACTCACATCATGCCACATTTTCCCGACAAGATTACTCAACCGGAAAGACTGAAAATAATGACCCATTACATCTTGAAGTCCTAGTCCATCAAACCAAAGTCAAATGAGTCTTGGTAGATGGAGGAGCAGGTTTGAACCTATGTACCCTAAAATTGGTTAAGGCATTAGGATTCTCAAAAGAATGCATAGAAACCTCTAAGAGTATATTCATCAAGGCTTACGATGATGAGGAAATATCATCCAAAGGAGTTGTCACACTCTCTATCAGACTTGGTCCAACAATTATGAGCACCAGCTTCCAAGTCTTGGATCTCACCCTTCCGTATAACCTATTGTTAGGAAGACCTTGGATACATGCAATGAAATGCGTACCTTCCATATATCAACAATGTCTTAGATTCCTTTATAATGGCACCAAGATCATGATTAATAGTGATCCAGATACTTTCCAATATTGTACAAGCCTAAGGGAAATTCCACAAAGACAGATACCAGTTAACCAAGAAGCTTCATCATCCACTTTATCCCTATATGTTGACCCATCACATCTTACCAAGTCCATTTCATTCAAACCACCATCATCCACTCATAAAGTCGAGATCCAAGACAAGGGTTGTAGAGAATATTACATGAAGGCATCCTATTGTGTCAGTCAATTGGTTCCACCTAAGGAATATGGCTTACCCATGGCAGATAGAAGACAATCATTAGTCACATTTCATGTTCCCCCTAGAATGGCATTGACAAAATGGGGTGAATTAAGTGAAGAAATTGTGGATCAAGGTGATATTACCTCCTGGTTGTACCAAGAAGATAATGAATACGCCTCATCATCTATTCAAATAGCTAAGGACCAATATGGAAAAGGCTTTAAGATAATGCAAAGTGAAGGCTATGATGGGCATAGTGGGTTAGGACTACATCAAAATGGAAGGATGGAACTGATCACTATCTCACCATGACCGAAATACCTAGGGCTAGGGTTTCAACCGCTTAGAATTGGTTTTCCTAGTACTTTGTCACCATTTCAAGAGGAAGTGAGTTCTTATGAAGACATCGAGATATCTCATGAACCACTTTCCCCAGTTTACAATGAATCTCATGAACCACTTCCCCCAGTTTACAATGAATTTCCCAACTCAAGCAATGGTGAATGGGATTCCCTTTCCTCTACTAGTACCATGAACATAGATACTCTATTTGGAGAATTAGACCTAATGATAAAACCCTTACCAAAACCATCTATTCCCTGTCATAGGAAGTACTTGTCCAAAGAAGAATGGCATAAGAATTATTATTGGGAAACCCTTGATCATGCATCTTGGGCACCTGACAAACCATCTTCTGATGACTTAGCCCTTACAATAGTCCCACATCAGATTTTACCTACCCATAGGAAAAAGAACAAGGAGTTAGTTCAAAAAAATTGTGACCATGTCAACCATTCTATATTCACCTTGTCAGCTTCCACCTTTGATAACTCTGATGATGGCATACCTCTCATATATCCCAAAAGTATCGACTGGGATCAACAAGGTACACCCATCATAGACACATTCGAGAATGACAAAGCAATAACTGAGTTCATGGGACTTTGAGAAGGCATACTAAGATGAGATCATAAATCTGGTTTACCATAGACTTGGATGACAAAGCATATTTTGGGGATTCTATTTACACCTCTAGTCGCAAAAATGAAAATAAAAAGAAAAAAGATGAAAATGAGAAAAATGACAAGTCCGTAGGTGAAAACCAAAAGGTGCCTTTAGACAAAGAAATCGTATAAATAAAGGACATATCTGAGGACAAAAACCTCTCTGAGGCACCCAAGGATGGAGGTTTTAAAATTCTCCCCGTTGAATAGGAAAAGTAACCAATGCTAGTAGATGATTCAATTGAAGTCAACATAAACATAGAAGAACACCCTTGACACATACACTTTGTAGCATCATTGACTGAGACAGAACAACCTGAGTTTAAGGAATTCTTCACAAAGAGATAGATAAACTTTGCATGGTCATACGCTAACATGCCTAGGCTGGATCCAGACCTAATATTGCACCATCTACCATTACAACTAGGTATTAAGCCAATCAAACAGAAGTTAAGGAAAATGCATCCATAGATTGCTCTATTGGTCAAGGCAGAACTTAAGAAACTATTGGATGTTGAATTTATAAGAACTATAGACTATGCAGACTGGATTTCAAACCATGTACGAGTGACTAAACCAACTAGGGGCATCCACATTTGCACAAACTTTAGAGACATAAACAAGGCATGTCCTAAGGATGAATTCCCTTTGTTGAACATAGACATGATAGTAGATCTTACAGCAGGATACGAGATGCTATCCCTCATGTATGGTTTCTCTGGATATATCCAAATCAAAATTGTAGTTGAAGACCAACACAAGATAGCTTTTACGTGTCCATGGGGCACATACTGTTGGAATGTTATGCCTTATTGGTCTTAAGAACGTAGAAGCTACCTATCAACGAGAAATGACTACTATTTTCCATGACTTTATACATACTCTCATGGATGGTTATGTAGATGAAATTACAGCTAAATCAGAAACAAGGTCAGATCATTTGAAGGTTCTACACAAGATATTCCAAAGGCTAGAGAATTACAATGTCAAGCTAAATCCAAAGAAATGTGTCTTTGGAGTGAAATTAGGGAAACTAAAAGGGGAAATCATTTCCAAAAGAGGCATTGAAGTAGATCTAGATAAGGTAGGAGCTATCATAGAAATGCCTCCTCCAGTCAGCATTGGTCAACTAAGAACACTACAGGGAAGATTACAGTCCATCAAGCATTTCATTGTACAACTTGCAGAAAAAATACACCCATTTCAACATTTACTCAAGAAAGGAGTACCATTTGTGTGGACACCTAAATTTCAAGAATATTTTCAATGAAACAAGGATTATTTTCTCACTCCACCTATATTAATGTCACCTACAGATGGAAAATTGTTGATACTATACATTTCAGCAACTCAATCAGCATTAGGGGCTCTTCTCGCACATAATGATGATCAAGGTCATGAGAGAGCAGTCAAGTACATCAGTCATACCTTGGTAGGATATGAATTAAATTACAGAAAAATAGAATGTATGTGTCTTTTGGTAGTCTTTTCTACTCAAAAAAAATTTCACTATATGCTCAATCACCAAACAATGTTAGTCGCAAAGATTGATCCCCTCAAGTATCTCCTAAGTAAAGCAAGATTAACAAGTCGATTGGCTAAATGGGCTATGATACTTAGCAAGTATGGCATCTAATATGTAGAGAGGATGGCTATAAAAGGATAGGTGATTGTAGATCAGTTAGCAGATGCACCCATGAAGGTAGACCATCCTTTAGTGGCAGATTTTCTTGATGAATTTATCTTCATAGTTGACACTAGAACCGAATGGAAATTATAATTTGATGGGTTGCATACACATCGTGGTTCAGGAGCAGGTATTCTATTTGTTACACATCAAGGAGATACCATTCCTAAATCATTTAGGATTTCTTTCCCTTGCACCAGAAACATAGCAGAGTATGAAGCCTTAGTGACAGGCTTAAGAATGGCAGCCCAGTGGAAGATTAAGAGTCTACATGCTTTTGGTGATTCCTAGCTAGTAGTCCAGCAAGTAAATGATGATTATGAGACTAAGGATGAGAAAATTTCCCCCTACAAGCACATGGCTGACAATTTCAAGTAGTACTTTTATGACATCACCTTTCAACAAATACCACGTATTTAGAATAGGGTTGTAGATGCTATGGCAACCATGGGTTCCTTATTGGATATTCCGAGCAACGTGCCTAAGTTTGAGTTTTTGGTTGAACAGATGTTGGTCCCTGCCTATGATATCCTCGATTATGTGATGGTGTGTACAATTTTTGGTCCTACTTCCCCTTGGTACAAAAACATATTCGACTATCTAAATGACCAAACCTTACCTCTAGACCTGTCAAATAACCAACACAGAAACTTTATCCGTAAGTTAGCTAAGTACACCATCATTGAAGATACCCTGTATAGACGTACTTTATATAATTCCCTAATGATATGTCTTGATGTTGAAGAAGCACAAACAACCTTGTGAGTGGTACATGAGGGTATATACGAATCCCATTTGAGTGGTCCTACTTTATCCCATAAGGTTATGAGATTAGGCTATTATTGGCCTATAATGGAAAAAGACTCATATATCTTTGTAAATAAATGTAGACAGTTTCAAATATATGGAGATTTGATAAGAGCGCCAACAAGAGCTTCATCTGATTACATCACCATGGCCCTTTGCCCAATGGGGACTTGACCTCATAGGTAAGATACACCCTCCATCATCCAACGACCATAATTTTATCATAACCACCACCGAATACTTCACCAAATGGATCAAACCTATTCCCATGACCTACATCACTTACACGCAACTATCCAAGTTTATCCTAAACTATATCATTTTTTCGGTATGGTGTACCCCAATCCATTATCACAGAAAATGGCCACCCATTCAAAACCCAAGAAGTACACCATCTATGTGAAGAGTTCCATATCAAACATCAATTTTCCACCCCATATTACCCACAAGGTAATGGCCAAGCTAAGGCATATAATAAAACTATTTTTAGAATCCTAAAGAAGACTATCAATGATGTTGGTTGTGACTAGCACCTACAGTTAAATCCTGCCTTATGGGCTTACTGCACAAGCATCTGTACTCCCACTAGTGCCACTCCATACTCCCTTGTATTCAGATCTGAAGCTATCTTACCTATTTAGGTTGAAATTCCTTTCGTGAGGGTATCCTTGAAAGGTCACATTAATGATGAAAAATACCGTGTATCCAGATTACAACAGCTAGAATTACTGGATGAATGAAGATAGAAAGCACTATACCATTTGTAAGCATATCAAAATTGACTTTATCGTAGCTATAATAGGAAAGTTCTAAATAGACACTTTGACATTGGTGACTTGGTTTTAATGAATAATCCCAAGAATCAAGATGAATGATAAAATCTAGGTAAGTTTGAACCTAACTAGTTAGGGCCTTATATTGTCATAAAAGCTTTTGCATCAGGAGTGTACCAACTCTCTACCCTTGAAGGAGAGCCACTTTTGTCACCAATCAACAACCTACATCTGAAGAGGTTTTATGTGTAGCTTCTGAGAATCTTTGTCTTAATAAAAAAAATACAAAAAAAATGAAAAAATAAAAAAATGGTTACCTTGATGAAAACTTGGCAAACAGGCATCTTTGTAACACCAAAAAAAAACAATTTTTTTCTTAAAAAAAAATCATCAAAATATTAAAGAAAAATAATCCATCCAATAAGTGAAAACCTCTTTGATGGCACTATGGATAAGTACCATGGTGAAAACCTAGCAAACAGGCACCATGTGTAGTCAAACTCGCTCTTTCGTCTACCATCATTCCAATCAGACTTTTTCACCATCCCTCATAATAAATGGTTGTCCTATCCATTGCTTGAAATGATTGACATCAAGTCCATTCCATCATATTCCCCACTCCATCACACAAGTCTTATTCCTAACTGGGGGAAAATCCTTGTTTCATGCCATGAGGACCTTGTACATAGCATTACACAATCAGAAAATGTCCTAAAAAAAAATCCAAAAACATTAGAAAACTTCAAAAACATAAAAAAAATCAAAATATGTTAGAAAATCCCAAAAACAGAGTTGAGTCAGTCATGTTAAGTCAGTCATAGACATAGTCAAACTGCGTTGCCTCTACAACTAGATGTAGGCAAGGCCATCAATCGATGTGCCCCCAAGGCATTAGGTCTATTTGTCTAGGTTTGTCATGTATCACACACATTAAAATCATGACTCTTTGTACATTCAAAGTCATTGTTCATGTCAAACTACGAGGTCTCTATGTGTACAATGTAGATAAGGCTAATCAATTGATGATCTCCCAAGACTGCACTAGGTCAATCCAATAGGGTCATTCACATTTGCTATCACACAGGTTCCATATCATCTACTTAAGTACATATCTTCAGTCAGTTATATCAATTATATTTTGGTCGAACTACAAGGTCTCTGCATGTACAATGTAGGCAAGGCTAATCAATCGATGAGCCCCCAAGGCTGCATTAGATCTGTCCTTTAGGGTATCATCTTAGGTCATACATTGTTAACACACACACACAATCAAATCAGTCAAGGAATCAAAACAATTCATGCACCAACAAGGCAACATCTCAAACTATCATCAAATCAATATCAAACACATTATCAAAGTGATCAACTTATGTCTTTTTTGTCAACGAACATCGTCAAATTGTCATAGCCTCATGTAGCTTGTTGCATCAATGTCATCAGGCTCCAATGTCTTATACGGCACATGTATTTCTGAAACTAGGCTTTGTCATGCCTTACATAGATAGTCACCAAGTTGAAACCATACTCAACATCTTATTGCGGTATGTCTCACCCCTTGCATTACGCTATGTCAAACATCAAACAATCAAACAATCCCACAAGATCAAGTTTTGGTGAATACTTTTATTTGGCTTTATGACTTTATATCTTATTTTTTCTTATCTTTTTATCTATTTGTGAATAATTCTGGTTATTAGCTTTCTCAAGGATGTCCTTTGAAGGATTTAGAGAAGCAAGGATGTCTCGGGACTCTTTTTCTTTGGCTATTGTCTGTCAACTGTCTTTTTAACTTTGGTTTTTGAGTCATTTTACTAGTTTCCTCAAGGACATCCTATCAAGGATTTAGAGGAGCAATGACGTCTCATGACCCATCTTTTATTTGTTTGTTGTCTGTGGTTTATTAAGACAAAACGACTGGGGAAATCTTGTCCTTAGTATGAGTTAAGACACTCCTTGTCTATGACTATCTATTTTTTGTAGATGGATGACTTTGTAAACTATGGTCTATCTCATATCATGGTATGTACTATCCATTTGTGTCATGCCCACCCAATGATGATAAAAAAAAAGCAAGCATAGCTTATCTGGAAAAATATCGAATATCATATGTTTTTCAATCAACCTTCATTGTTTCTTACTAACATTTTTAATTCATTTGTGCTAACATTTCTCCTTTCCGACGTAATGATAAATTACTATGACACAACAAAAACATTAGATATTCTGCATATGCATACATTCTATAATCATTTCATATAGTTACATTGCATTTTAAACATGTAAGAACATAACCATCTTTATTGCATATCTACTAAATCATTGCATAATAGGCATTCCATCATCATAAGGTACATAATAGAAATTTTACATGCATTTCATCATCACATATAAATAACATCATATAGAACATTACATCCATTATCATATAGAATCATCATCACATCATAGACTGCATAAACTCATAATGTAGAAACATTCATTCATAACACATATACATACATCATCTAGGAAACATAATCATATAGAAGCAATGCATCACCATAAAATAGAACTGTATATCATATAGAAGCTACCAAAATCATATATATATCGCTCAAAATAATGTGTCACAGTACAATGTCAGAATGTATCCATAAATAAAAATGAGCTCGCAGGCTCTCTCTGATCAAAATACAATGTCTACATATATAACAGTGTCAATGTGTCCCACTACCACTATTGTCACATGGTAAAGGTGGAGGAAACTACCTCAGAGGTCCTCTCTATGAGGTGGAAGGCCTATCATACGGGCCTGTCCTCGATGGTCCTACCATATGCTTTGTACTTTGTGTCCTAGTCTGAATCCTGCTATATGATCTCTAGCTGCAAACCTCTGAAAAGCTAGGAGCTCATCTCTCTGTTGGCATCACTGACTCATATACATCCCTATAATAGGTAGTTCTCTCTACTTATCTGACTAGATTGCATACCATACCATCAGATGAAGTTCCACTGCAAAGGCATCTGACCTTTGTAAATTGTTGCTCTATCTCTTGTCTTTGGGCTATGGCATGATCTCTCTCCATGAGTCCATTGTCTCTCTCCATACGAGCATTGTCTCTCTCTATCTGCATGGCATCAAGCTCTATTGTAAAAAGTCTCAACCTCTTCTCCAAAGCCTCCCTATCACTATCCCTAGGAGCTTCCTCATCCCATATCCCTTCAACAATCTGATCTCGGAGCTCTCTCTCCTACAACTCCATAGGTACTTCCTCCTCAATATCATCCTCCCCATAGCCTACCAGAATACCAAGAGGATCAATCTCCATGTCACCCTCCTCATCCTCTATTGGGTCCTCTCCACCAATCTCCACCTCTACCTGCTCTTCTTCTACTTTCTCCTCGGCAACATGATCATCTCCAACCTGTGCCTCTGCTCCACCTCTGATGTCCAACATTGGTACATCCTTCGCCTTTGCCTCTCAAACAGGTGATAGTCCACCTACTTTTCCACCTCTCTGACCTCTTTGTCCTCATCTACCACCACCACCTCTACCACCACCTCTCCCTCTACGTCACCCTCTTGGCCCTATACATCATCTCTCCACTGGTGTCGGCTGGTTCGAATCTGTATAAGGAATTAGACGATGCTCTTCCCACCATGTGTCAGATGCAGTTGTAGTCCTAGGATTCGCTACTCCATCTCTCCAACCCCATTGTAATGGTTGTAATGCTTGAATCTCTACCTCTATAGTAGCTATTGGTATCATAGTCCCCTAGTGTGGAACCTCTCTGGAAGAACAAGAAAACTTTGCTCTACCTCTAGGCTCATCCTGAACCTCCCCAAACTATCTCAAAACTCGATCAGGCAGGTGTCTCTCAATGATATGAACACTCGAAATAGTCCTCCCAATTAGGTATTGTGTCTTTTGACAAAAAATAAAATGTTCATTCTCATCTGACCATCTCTCAAAATCCATGTATAGCCTCTAAGTAAATTGATCTAATATATCTAGTTCTATCTCTGACATGGCTCTAAGTACTATTTCCCATGTACCGAAAAACATATGGAGATCTAGCCTCCCGCTCTATCATAATCGGAGGATGAAACATACCTATCCTCTCCCACGCCCAAACCATTAGAAGAATAGTCCCACATCTCATCGATTGTGCATCTCTATACACTATGTCATGTAAGTGGAAGTATAACATGCCCAATAAGCACGGACCCCAGGCATACATAGTCTCTCTCTCTAACATCCCCACTAGCATCTCTCCCCACCCGATGGGAAAACCATAACATCGTCGATCCGGAAGGAATATAACTCCTATAAATTTGCATAGGATATAGTCAATCCTCTCATTCCTATCCGCCAACACCTACCATCTGATCTCATAATGCTCAACACCTAGCCTACTAATATCATCATACTGATAAAATTTGGCAAGCTCGCTAAATCCAGGCTGGGTATCATACATCACCCGCTCTCCTTTGATAGGAAGTCTCAGAATCCTGTAGATGTCCTCTAATGTAACTGTAGCCTCCCCAGTCGACAGATGAAATGATGATGTCTATGAATGTCATCGCTCACACAACGTAATCAACATCCCTCTATTTGCCTGAATTGTGGGCATCGCAAGAACATGATGAAGACCAAGTCTCCACAATAGTTGTGTCTCTGCACTAACCAACGAATCTCTTAGATCAAAGGTATCAGGACATGACTCCCAAGTATAAATAGGATCTAACACAACCTACTTTTCAACCATGATATCAAGTTTTCCAAGAATTTACATAGAAAAAATTTCAAAAAACTTTGCCAGCCAAATGCGGCTCAATATTGCAAATGCGGTGCATTCATACAAATGCGTTGCAACACAAAGCATTTGCATCACATATATCATATGTGTTGCATAGTTCCATTCCATTTTCCCAACTAATGCAAATGCGGTGCATTATTTATCTTATGGCCTGTCTACCTGATCCATATGTGTTTCACAAATTCAAATGTGTTTTACAAACCTACATGTATTTATTCCAAATATGAATGTGTTTCATGCATACATATGTGGTGCATTTTATAACATATGTGATGCATGCCTAAAATGACCTATCCTAGCCTAGGCATGATTTAACATATGCGTTGTTCTACAAGAAAATGTGTTGCATACGACAGCATATACATCAATTATGAAAGATCACATTTGCAAAATTAAGCTTTAGATGCCTAAAACTACATAAAAAATGAAATTTCAAAAGCTCATTTTCAGGTACATACCAGTGGTCCTGCATTGCCTAGCCATCTGAAGGTTTGGATCTGATAACCTCGATGCAAAGCGTATGGAATGGGAGCCATCTTTTTCTAATACTCAGAGCAACTTTCTTAATTCTTCAACTCTTCCGGGTGCAAATGAATTGCTTTTCAACCTAATTCCTATTTATACCTAGGGTTTGGGTGGAATTTATTCTGACCTTATCTATTGGTTGCTTAACCTTCCAACTTCTAATGACCCGTACATGTCTGTAACACATCCAAATTCAATTTCATCAACTCCATAGCATTTTAGACCATCAAATTGACTTATCAAGAATATTTCTAGATTTTTGGAATTTTTTCAAAAATTTGTCGATTTTCTCGTGGGGGCATACCCTAACCTTTTTCATACTGGGGCATATTTTCTTTGACACAACGCCAAAACAACATTCTATCAAAGAGGGGAAAACTGTAGACATTGAAAATTGGTCTAGGCCTACGAGCACCACTTTTGACATTTTCTATTATCCATGGTCGTGATTAAATAATGTTTATTATTTAATTATCTTTCTAACACATATTTCCTCTATTAATTATATACCCCTTTTAATTAATTCACTAATTCATTTATTCATAATGACCCTTTATTCAACTTGATTAATTAAATAAATCATATTTATTTAATTATGTCGCTAGCTAATTAATTCTTCTTCTTAATTAAATAATTTATTATTTAATTACCCCTTTTGTCACATTTCAACTATAATTAAATATTGATTATTTAATTATTCAATTTATCCTTTTCAAAAGTTAAATAAATAGATTACATTATTTATTTAATTAATCTTTCAATAAAGTGGGACCCGCTCATGCTGAGATGGTGTCTCGTAGGTGGATTTTCATTCGCCTAGAATTTGGTGAGCAAACGTGGCAGTTTCAAACCATATTGACTTGATATTAGTTGTTCTTTCTGGCCTACATGGATTCAAATCAACAACTAGTATTTAAAATGATTTGGTACTGTACTATATCCATTTTATCTCATGTGAGTGAATAGTAATAGTGGAGTTCAGACTATGCTACCAGAATTTAATGCTAAAAGTTCATTGAATTTCTATTTTGTGCATAATTCCACACCGAACAAGAATTCCCAAGTACCAAACAAGGCGAGCTATTTTCGTGTAAACTCAGCATCATTTCCATTAAAATTCTCTTCAGGTGAAACCATAAGTAATGTATATCACACATTCTATTTTTTCAAAAAATCTTGTGATTTCTTGAGAACAAATATGAATTGTGTTTTTCTTTGTTTTAAAAGATTTTTTTGATTCATTTGCTTTAAAAATGTTTTAAAGCTTGTCCAAATAACTACTGAAGCTTCTTGAATTGTAAAGTATTTTTTTTGAGGCTATAAGACATAGGCTACATCCTATAATTGTATGATATTTCAAAACCCTAGCTCTAATTCTAGTCTAACTTGTGCAAATGACACCCAAGGCTCGAAGCTCTGGCTCTAAAACCTCTACTAGGTCCTTTTCCTAGGATTTTATAGATTTGTTAAAACCCTCTACCAACAAAAAGCTCAAGGAGAAGGCTTTGTTGTATGGGCCCCTGCTCTTGGAAGGGTTAATTGATAAACAATGTATAATTCGAGATGTTGGGTATCGTATGCGGGATGGCAATTGTTATCTAATTGGTTTGGGAATAGGAATTTGTGTGCTCCTCTGTGTAACCCTTGGAGGTTGGATCTTGGTAAGCTGGTGGTCCCAAATTTTTATCTAGATGTATATTTCCTAAAAGATGTTGCTAGGAAGTATGACCCCATAACCAAAGTTTTCAGGATATATTTTGGTATAGAAATGGTGAAAATAACCAAGGAGGAGATTGCAAAGATTTTTGATTTGCATGAATGGAATAAAGATATGATTCTCACTAACCTTCAAGATTTCAGAGAAGAATACAGAAATACTAAGGGTTTTCTTAGGACTTCTTTGCTCAAACCTCATTTGACAACCACTGGAACTAGAAAGAATAAGAAGAAGATAGTGATTTGTCAGAATGAGCCAGAGCCTTTTCCTGTAAATTACTTTTGCAACTATTTCAGAAATATAGTTTGTTCCTTGTGTCAGGTTCTTGGAATTAGTTTGAAAACTATCCTACCTACTGACCTCATGTACATGGTCATAAATCTTCAACATCTAGGTTTTAATGTGGTATATCATGATTTCACCACTTCTCTGGCACACAAAATGCGTGAGTGTCTAGTGGCTCTTAAGGAAGGAGGAACCCTGGTTGATTTCAGATGGAATTCCCTATTGATGCACATGTTTTTGTACAAACATGAGGAAGTTTTTGGGTAGAATATGGAATTGAAGAAGAGAGAAGGTGATATTAACATTCTTGTAGACACTGAAAAATGTCCTAAAGTTTACGAGCAACATTTTTCTTTAGTCATCATCCTCTAATAATTGAATAATTTTAATTATTTAATGATTCCTGATCATATTCCTTTATTAATTAAATGATATTTTTAATTATTTAATTAATTCACTTTCTAATATTTATTCTATCATGATCAATTATAATAAATTAATTGCATCACTAATACCCCTTTCTTCAATAATTAGATAAATCATTATTTATTTAATTGTTTATCTTTCATCACATGTCTATAGTTAGATAGTAATTATTATTTCACCTTTTATTCTTCTATAATTAAATAATTGACAAAATTATTTATTTGTGTGTCATTCTTCTCCTTTAAACAATTGATCCAAATCAATTATCCATATTCAATTTCTATCTCCTCCTTTAATTAAATTTATGAATTTAATTAAATCTCCTTTTTCATTTGTTCCTTGCCACTTGTCATCATCCTCTTCCATTTTCGAATAAATTATTTAAAATAAATTATTTATCCCTCTATTTTGGTCAAAGATCCCTTGTCATTATTTCATGTCATAGTTTGCATGTCCTGCATATCTGTCATAGCCATCAGGCGTCATAGCCATCAGCGTCATATCTTTTCCATGCATGGCATATTCTGGTTCCATCAATTTTTAACCATAGATCTTGGCATCTTTCTAGAAACTCGATCTTGGCCATCCATTTCGTAACCTCCCTCTCATGAATCCTCATCCGTTGATCTTAGAATCTTTCTATATGATAAATCTCATCCATCCATTCGAATGGTTGTCTATAAAATCAACCCTTCTACTCCATTATCAATTCAACAGATAATTATCTCCAACTTTTTTGTTTACTATTTGCAGGTGTTTGCACAACTTCAACAACAAATATGAGTGCAATACTGGCATAAGAAGAAATGGGAGAGACAAGAGAAAGAATCAACTTCAAATGGGAGTGTTTTATTTCATTTCCTTTCATTTTGATTGCTCTCTTTATTTGTATTCTCTTGTTTAGATTGGGATTTTAGTTTATATTTGTGTTGGTTATCACTTAATCTAAACTATTTAATTTTCCCCATCTTACAATTCCTATCCAATATTGGACTAGATTTCTCGATAAGCATGATTGTAAGTTTCATTATGTGGAATTCCATAATGCTTTCGGGTCCAAATTAAGAAGATTCCTAGTTTATAATCCACCTAGGATTCCAAAGGAGATTCATGATTTTTTCAGGCCAATGGAAAGGAGACCTAAGTTGAATTTGACACATAATTGGAGATACATTATCCCTTATTACATGAAAACCATTTTCAAGGTATATGGCACTAATGTCAACCCATATGTTTTTTCTAAGGATGTGCCTCTGAGAATTGGCTTTTTAGAAATGATGAGATAGTTGGGATGTGCTCACGATGCACATTTGTCGGTAGAGCAAAAGAAATAATCTTTCTTTCTTGAGTATACAGTGTTTGTTAACTATGTCATAAAAAAAGGAGGATGGAAGGATTTGTGGACATTTCTTAGACCTTATGGGTTAAAGAACATATGCCCAAGAATCATGATCTTAAGGGATTCATTTCTCAAATGAAGGAAAAGCACCAGACTGGAATCTTCATTCACAATTTCTATTTTCCTAAGGATATTATAAGGAACATTTTTTATTTGCAAATGCAAGAGAAAAGAAAAGAAAAATATATAGCTTTTACTAAGATGATGAAGAAGAAGCAAGAGAAAAAACCTAAATATGATCCCTTACCAAATATTAGTGGTGAGTTGAATAGGGCTATGTGTGATATTGATAATTTTGAGAGATTGGTGGGGCTCTTGAAGGCTGAATAGGTTGTGGAAGACAAGGGAAAGTCACAAGTTGTTCAAAAATACAATGAGGTAAGCCTGGAGGAAAGACCTACTTATCAGCCTCCAACAAAGGTAAGGGTATATTCCAGAAAGAAGGGAATGATAGTTGAAGAAATAGATAGGCTCACTCATGTTACTTCAGAAAAGTATGGAGTAATGTCACATAAAATCTAGTACCATCGTCTTCAAGGAAGTTATTGCCTAATATGGTCAATTTGGATTCCCCTCTAAGGCCTTCCTTTCAAACACATCCATGATCACCAAAGAGAGATAAAATTGAAGAGACAGGGGTGGTTGATTACCCTGACGATGATGATGAAGAGATCATTGTAACCCCTGATGATATGCAACAAGGAAAGCCATCTTTTCCACAAGACATTCCATAAAGTTATAGAGTAGTTGTTTTGAGGCTTGGAAAAGATGAAATATGAGGGATAACCAACAGTGATGACCTAAGGATGGAGGCTTGCAGGGAATTCATGATGGATGACTCTTTTATCAAGAAAATTGCATTTAATGATTTTGTATGGAGGGCACATGTTCCACTACATGTTGATAAGGTAGCTCAAGAAAGAAGTTTACACCCAAAGCTCCCAAAAAAGGTCATTCAATCCAATTTCAAGTTGCAAATGAGGGATATTTTCAAAGGAATGACACTAGAACAAGACCGAGCATTGGTACAAAAGAGTGGAGTACTGTTAATTCCTGAGTGGGATATTGTTGATTTTATGGTATTCGATATAATAAGAAGGGCCAATAGGCCACTTCTTGCAACCGAGGAGGAAGCTACATTGGCACTTAAAGGTTTATCTTCTAATGAGGAATGGGATGCCTTGGTGATTTGGTCTTTATCTACAGACTTTAGGAAGCTGATAGTTGCAAAACCATCTAATTTCAATGGTCACCTAGTTGTAAGAAGATTTTTTGATACTCCAGCATTGGAGGTTGCAGATATGGTAGTGAATATTAACAAGTTCACCAGGGCAACTGTTGAGGATTTGACCAAGAATCGAGATACTTTGAGGGGCCAGTATAATGACCTTATTATTGAATATAATAGGAGTCAACAAAAGGTTGTAGAGCTAGAGACTAAATTGGAATTACTAAAGCAACAAATGGAGACATTGAAATCTCAAGGGCATGCTAGCTCTAGTCACACTATTTGTGACCCACTAGTGGAAAAAACTCAACCTTCTTCACAAGGACAGTCCTTACCTATCGTTCCATACAATATGGGACAAGTGCCCATCACAATTAAAAAGGGTAATATCCCAGGCGGAGGACTCTCAAGGGAAAAATTGATTTGTCAAGTTGAGGAGTATAAAGAGATGTTGCAACAGGTCCATAAATCAATGTTGAAAATCAATTCAGTAATTGTGGATAATATATTGAGACACTTGAACAATAAATTCCAAGGAAAATTAAATAGTGTTCATGCAAGTTATGCTTTGATGTTGCAAGCACTCAAAATGTTCCCAAGAGATAAAGAGTTGGCCACCCCATTGATGGATAGGTGGACTCCCAGAGCTGAGAAATTAACATTTATGGCAGTGGGAGGAAAACAACAAGGGGATAAGTATCCTATGGTTAAGTCAACTTATCAGTTTGTTAAAGGGATTGTGGAGCAAAATTTTTAGGGATACGTTGCCCCTATGGAATTAAGGATCAAGGAGTTAAAGGCCAAGTATGATGAAGTAGACCTAACTCCATTACAATAGATTCTACATAGTCATGATAAAGTGAAGCCATTGCAAGTTTGGAAAGACCAAATGAATAATATTATAATAGCTCAGACAGATGAAATAGGCAAGAATTTTGATATTGGTATGTTGGAGAATACACTTGAGAAATTTTCTTTTGTTATTAGCTTCTTAGAAGATTCTAATAAAGAGGCTACTTCAGTGATGGTGAAGTATGCACCATATAGAGATAAAATTAATCGGGTTATTTCTTTCAAGTGGTTGTCTGAGGAGGAATTTGAATTATGGAAAAGAGTGTTCACTGCTGAGTTTGAAATATGAGCACCAGGGTTGAGAAATGTGATGTGGTTAAGTATAATACAGGTCTGGCCTCAAAATTTACATTTTAAAATACACATACTTCTCTCGGCTCCATATAAAAGTTGCTAAGGTGGAATAAACTGCTATAATGGTTAAAGATGCCTTCAATGCGAATGAGTTACCTTTTGGAAGGCAGGTTTCTTTCTCCACAAAAATTGGTGATTACTTTTGTCTTATGTCTTTTCCATCCAATTGTAAGATGCAAATATAACTGTATGAGGGAATGGTGGTCCAATAAAAAGTGGAAAAGTGTACATTCCGGCCTTAAGCTTGTTTTGCTCCCTTTTTCTATAAAAGGAAATTTTGGGTCAGGGTACTGGGTCTTTTTTTGAATCCAAGATTTGAGAGTAGAATTTTGTGATACAGAGAGTATGAATGTTGAGTCCTTTTCTTAAGGTTTAGAGTCATATAGAAGAACTTTTTCAACTATGAGGTTCTTAGGCATGTTTGTGCTGAATATGAAAATCTCTTGAGTCTATTTTCTCTCCAATTGTGATATCTTGCATGAATTATTAATGAAATATTAGTCAAAGACTCGTTTCATTGATTTTCATTGTTCTTTACTATGAATTATAATTTAATGGTGGCTTTGGTTTAAAGGATCACTTAAATGAATCATTTATTGTGTAAGTTCATGCAGGTTAGCATCTGGATTTATAAGTAGTAATATATTTTTGGTATAGATACGTGGATTGTAATGCAATCCATGTAGATCATAACTATTTAAGATGAAATTTTCCAAGTATTTCAGCTCTTTCTTATTTGACTTCATGATTTAGGATATGGCACTAGCATCTAAATAGTGGTTATGTTTCTCACGTCTTTGTCTTTGATTTTAGAACATTTATTCAAAATATTTCTTATCGACCTATCTGTAGACACTGAAAAATGTCCTAAAGTCTACAAGCAACATTTTTCCTTAGTCATCATCCTCTAATAATTAAATAATTTTAATTATTCTTTATCATATTCCTTTATTAATTAAATGATTTTTTAATTATTTAATTAATTCACTTTCTAATATTTATTCTATCCTGATCAATTAAAATAAATTAATTGTGTCACTAATACCCCTTTCTTCAATAATTAGATAAATCATTATTTATTTAATTATTTATATTTCATCACATGTCCATAGTCAGATAATAATTATTATTTGACCTTTTATTCTTCTATAATTAAATAATTGACAAATTATTTATTTATGTGTCTTTCTTCTCCTTTAAATAATTGATCCAAATCAATTATCCATATTCAATTTCTATTTCTTCCTTTAATTAAATTTATGAATTTAATTAAATCTCCTTTTTCATTTCCTCCAAATAAATTATTTATTTGTCACTTGTCATCCTCTTCCATTTTCGAATAAATAATTTAAAATAAATTATTTATTCCTCTATTTTGGTCAAAGATCCCCTATCATTATTTCACATCATAGTTTGCATGTCTTGCATGTCTGTCATAGCTATCAGGCGTCATAGCCGTCGGTGTCATATCTTTTCCATGCATGGCATATTCTGGTTGCATCAATTCTCAACTGTAGATCTTGGCCATCCATTTCCTAACTTCCCTCTCATGAATCCCCATCTGTTGATCTTAGAATCTTTCTAGAAGATCAATCTCGTCCGTCCATTCGAATGGTTTTGTAGCATCTTGATTTATAAGTAGCAATATATTTTTGGTATAGATATGTGGATTGTAATGCAATCCATGTAGATCATAACTATTTAAGATGAAATTTTCCAAGTATTTCAGCTCTTTCTTATTTGACTTCATGCTTTAGGATATGGCACTAGCATCTAAATAGTGGTTATGTTTCTCACGTCTTTGTCTTTGATTTTAGAACATTTATTCAAAATATTTCTTATCGACCTATCTGTAGACACTGAAAAATGTCCTAAAGTCTACAAGCAACATTTTTCCTTAGTCATCATCCTCTAATAATTAAATAATTTTATTCTTTATCATAATACTACTTATTTAGTTATTAAATTATTTAATTATTTAATTATAGAAAAATAAGAGGTCAAATAATTATTATTATCTTTCTAGAAACTCGATCTTGGCCATCCATTTCGTAATTAAATATGGATAATTGATTAGGATCAACTATTTAAAGGAGAAGAATGACAAATAATTAAATAATTTAATTGGTCACTAATACCCTCTCGAGGGGGCATACCACAACCCTCTTGGTCATCCTTCCCCTTTCTCTTTACATTGGGGCATATTTCAAAATTAAATTTCTTTGACACAATGCGATGAACTACATTATGTCAAAGAGGGGCAAAATGTAGACACTGAAAAATGTCCTAAGTCTATGAGCATCATTTTTCCTAGTCATCATCTTTCAATAATTGAATAATTTTAATTATTCTATTATGTTCGATCATATTCCTTTATTAATTAAATAAGTTTTAATTATTTAATTGATTCACCTTCTCATTTCTATCTTCATCAATTAAAATTATTTAATTGCGTCACTAATACCCATTTCTTAAATAATTAAATAAATCATTATTTATTTAATTATTTATCTTTTATCACATGTCTATAGTCAGATAATAATAATTATTTGACCTTTTATTTTTCTATAATTAAATAATTGACGAAATTATTTAATTATGTGTCATTCTTCTCCATTTTACAGCCAAGAAGTTGCATAATTAGTTATGATCTACAAGCAATATTTTTCCTTAGTCATCATCCTCTAATAATTAAATAATTTTAATTATTTAATTATTATTTAATTATTTAATTATTCTTTATCATAATACTACTTGGTCATCCTTCCCCTTTCTCTTTACACTGGGGCATATTTCAGAATTAAATTTCTTTGACACAATGCGATGAACTACATTATGTCAAAGAGGGGAAAAATGTAGACACTGAAAAATGTCCTAAGTCCATGAGCATCATTTTTCCTAGTCATCATCTTTCAATAATTGAATAATTTTAATTATTCTATTATGTTCGATCATATTCCTTTATTAATTAAATAGTTTTTAATTATTTAATTGATTCACCTTCTCATTTCTATCTTGATCAATTAAAATTATTTAATTGCGTCACTAATACCCTCTTATCCCCATTCTTACATTTTCCCCTATTCTGGTTGCATCAATTCTCAACCATAGATCTTGGCATATTTCTAGAAACTCGATCTTGGCCATCCATTTCATAACTTCCCTCTCATGAATCCTCTTGGTCATCCTTCCCCTTTCTCCTAAATGTCCTGAAAAATGTCCTAAGTCTATGAGCATCATTTTTCCTAGTCATCATCTTTCAATAATTGAATAATTTTAATTATTCTTTTATGTTCGATCATATTCCTTTATTAATTAAATAGTTTTTAATTATTTAATTGATTCACCTTCTCATTTCTATTTTCATCAATTAAAATTATTTAATTGCGTCACTAATACCCCTTTCTTCAATAATTAAATAAATCATTATTTATTTAATTATTTATCTTTTATCACATGTCTATAGTCAGATAATAATAATTATTTGACCTTTTATTTTTCTATAATTAAATAATTAACGAAATTATTTAATTATGTGTCATTCTTCTCCTTTAAATAATTATGTTTCATTCTTCTTCATTTTACAGCCAAGAAGTTGCATAAAATCTCGTCATCTTCTTTTGAGCACAGAAAAATAGGCACATAAATTCTTTAAAAATGATCATCTGGGTTTTGTAGCCCTCGTTTTCAGCTTTTCGAAACTTTAAATGATTTAAAATTTTGTTAAGATTTGAGAAATTTATGGCTATTTTAGTATTTGCTGTTTTTTTATTTTAGCTGTTAAAACCCGCGTTTTTTTTTTGCCTATAACATTTTTTCATGCAGAATCTTGGAAAAATAATTTTTGGGTTTTGAAAGTTTGAGTTTTAGCTTTCCATAGATATAAACAATTTAAAATTTCATTAAATTTTGAGAAATTTGTGGTTGGTTTAATTTGTTGCTGTTATTTCTTTTGAGTTACTAATCTCTTGTTTTTAGCATGTGGCACAACTTGGAGGGAGTCTAAAAAATTGTTTATTTAGAAACAAAAATCGAGCTATTCATTTCTTTAGGCATAATTAATTTTATTTTTTTTCAACAACTACAACAAATTGCATGCACACTTATTGGTTAAAATGAACATGCATTTCATTTCATGGGATTAAAATGAACACAAATTGCATGCACACTCATGGGTTAAAATGAACATGCATTTCATGTCAGGCTTAAAATGAACTTTGTTTGTTTCACATCAAGTTAAATTTTTTAAATGAACAAAGTGTCTTGTGTGTCCTCACATTATCATTTGTTAATTAAAATTTATAAGTGTCTTCAATTTCGTGTTACCCTTTGATGCAATAATTGAAGTATCCTCTCCCTTTGCGCATTTATGTGATCCTGGGTGTAAGAGAAACAGTTATTGCTTCTAGAACTTGGGCCTTCCTTGGTGGGAAAAAGTACTCACCCCAAGGTGACTCAAACCAGCAATAGAGTTTTTTGGCCGAGCTACCCCCGACCAGTATATAAATGTGAATCCTAAGGGAAAGCCTAGGATTACGAGTGCGGATGTGTCATATGGACCAAGTAGTACTCCCCAAAATCCTGTTGAGTGTAACCTCTTCAGGCTGGAGTGCCTCCTAAACGGAGCTTAATCTTGTGCCCCATGTATGGCCATTCGAATGGGGGTCCCAAACTAAAAAATTTTGTGTAGATGCCAAAATCCTTCTATTTGCTAGCGCAACAACAGTCATTGTGAAGGCATCCACATTCTCGCAGTTCTTAGTAGAGGTGATCAACCTGCCATGGGATTTTTATGGGGGTTGGAAGCTTGGTTGGCCTGAGAAGTGAGTGCAATGTAAGGGGGAGCCCGTGCAGCCAAGCTTCTAGATTCATACACTAAGAATAAGTGCGGCTGGGGAAACCCATGTGGAATCTAGCAAATATTGTCCTTACTTAACCTAGGGTTGTGCTTGTCTTCATTGTGCATGTTTTCAAATTTTCAAAGACAAGATATTGTGTTTGCCAAGTGTTTTTTTAAGACATTGAGACAAATAAACACCTTTCACAAATCTGGAAACACACACATTCAACTTGAAACAATTCCAAATTTTGCAGTCTAAAACCCAAGACCAAACTTGGTCCAATTTGATATCAAACAGCCTTTGTTGAAAATCAAAAATAAAATTATTCAAATCTTCCATTAGTGACATCCTTAGTTTGCATTTACCCATAGGTTCATCCTTTTATATCATATCCTTGGTAATAGGATCATTATCATTCCACCATTCCTTAATCTTGGTCTTAGGTACATTAGCACTTTGCATCCTTATATCCTTGAAAATCACAAAAAAAAAATAGCATAATTTCATATCCATTTTGCATTGTCATCCAAAGGTCACAAGTTTTCTATCATCCTCACTATGTTTGTCTTATCCATCCTAATCCAAATTCATGACCATGTCTTCACTTTATCTTGATCTTCTTCATAGTCAAGCTGAATATCAATCAATCCTCAATCACCAATACCAACCACTCACATACCCTTCTTACCAACAATCCATAAGCTTTAGTCCTTCATCCATCTACCCTCACTATCAAGAGTCACTTGACACAATCCATACCATTAATCCCCAACAAATGTCCATTAGTCATCCCTATCCTAACTTTGACAAGGGAAACCAACCTTCCACTAGTCCATTCCAATCCTCCACATCCTATCATAATCCATCATCCACTAGTCTATTCCAATCCCCCATGTCTTATCCTAATCCATTATCCACTAACCCATTGCCATCCACTCCATCCCAAACTACAATACCATCTAATAAAATCACATTAATTAATACTCTCCAAGGACAACTAGCAAAGGAACTTGTTCAACTCCTAAATGAAAACACACTTAGGAAATCCAATCACATTTTTAATCCTACACCATCATGTCCTCCATTGCCTACCAATACTGAAAAACATCTTGCTATTGAAGCTTCATTATTGCCATGTCAAAATCCTGGATCTATCAAAGAAAATCATATCCTTGAGCGAAATAAAATTCCATTGCCTAAACTTGAGGATACATGTCAAAAAGAAAGTCCAAAGCATGACATCACAACTTCACTTTCATATCAAGATCGAAGCAATCCATCTCATGATCCCATCCTTAAGTCCATCCAAGAAGTCCTTCTAGATAATCATGGCATCCAAAATACACCTATCCTTGTTCAAGAGTCTATTCACAACCATGTTCTCCAAGATACACCTATTTTGACCAAGATCCTACCATTGAACAAGAAATCCAAAATGATCCTCTTATTGACCTTTATGTCATTCATGATCAAACATTTGAAGATGATCCCATCCAAACACAAAACACCTCCATTTCCCAAAATGAGACACTTGCCTCCTTTGGACACATAGATAATCAAATGAGTGATATGGATAACATCAAACAAGAGCATAAAGAAACTACTATTGATCAAGTCAAAGGAGAACACAAAGAAGCTACTATGGATCAAGTCAAAGAAGAAGATACAAAATCTATGACAAATCAAATTGATATCCCAAATGATCGAGAAGAGACAAGCATGACGAATGATAAAGCCAGAACATCCTTTCAATTAGGAGTGTCCACCTTTGTCAAAGCAGGATTTCTTGTAGATAAGGAGATTCCAAGTAACAATTTTCACATACAAAATGATGGGTTAGCATCTTGTTTTCAAAATAAAAATACCCCATCAAAAACAAAATCTGTCAGAGCATGCAGTATCAAGGAAGAGGACTAGGCCTACATGAGCAAGGCATTATAGAACCAATACAATTTTATGCAAATCTTGGACATCAAGGTCTTGGTTATTCTTTAATCAAAGAATCAAATGATGTTAGTGGTACCTCCTTGATGTTGGGGGCAACTTTATCTGATATAAACATCAAAATGGGGGCCACGAGTAGTCCTTGTCATAAGGTTGTTGCCAACACTCCTTCCATCCACACCATAAACCATCATTCCAACATGAATAAATCTTCCACTTTGAACCAACAAAAAGAAAAATTTTTGTAAATCCAAAATTCAAAATCAAATGTCAAAGGCCATTGAATCAAACAAAAATTCAAGTGGACAAATGAAGTTAAAATGGATCCCAAAAGAAAAATGGATCAAACAAAGAAAATATTTCAAATCCAAAAGTCAATCAAAATATGGAGCCACAAGAAAAGAGGACTCCCACATATAGTAAATGTCCACCTCCTTTAAAATGGTCATCAAGAAAGGCATATAAAAATGTTGGTTCCAAACACTATCCTAATCAAAATTCCAAACTCCATCATCCACCATCCCAAGTTTGGAAAATAAAAATTGCTACATCCAAAACACCAAATATTCCATCCACACCTACCATCATCCATCATAATCTTGCATCTCGCCTAAAGTCTAAAAATCTTACTTCACAAATCCATCGCATCTTGGCAGCAACCCTTTATCATAAGGACTCCCATGGTACTCTATCATGATGTGCATATTCTGATAAGGCCATCACTAGTATCAGAGAGGATCACAATGACATCGATCAGTTATATGCAAGTGCTATGATCTTGACAAGACAATTACTTCATAAAGGTCACTATTGGCATATCATGACAACAGTATCTACATCAACACCATTAAAAGATTCAGAACAATCAACAGTCATCCAAACTATCAAATCGATATAAAAAGACAGAAAATATGTCACCTTGATGAAAACCTGGCAAGCAGGCATCTTTTGTGACATCATCAAAATGAAAGAAAAAAAATAGTAAAGAGAAAAAAATTTGTCCAATAGTGAAAACCATTTTTTATGGCGCTTTGGATAAGTACCATGATGAAAACCTGGCAAACAGGTGTCATGTGTAAGAGAAATTATCTATGTGGATTATTACACTTGGGGGCAAGTTGTCTCATCTCCCATGCCTTTCTCATAGTATTTCCATCTATCTATCCAATCCATATCATTTCCATCCATTTTTCCGCCTACCTTGATCTTGATAAGAAATGGGGTACAAACATAAATCATGCTTTGGAAAAAATTTGGACATGTCTATCCTTTCGTCATACACTACCCATGAAATATCATGTCATTTCCTTCATAGAATTTATCCAAACCCATATCTTGGAGAAAACAAATTGTTCCTATGCGAAATAGTCCTTGGAGATCATATCCTAATTCTTCCATCCAATAATCCTCATGTCTCTTATCCTTTGCCAAAAGCAATCCATTATCTTTTCATACCTATTGTTGGACTTGGTTTCCCTTGTTATTGGTTTAAGGATTATAAATCACTTATCCAAGTGCCCTCCATAATCCCATCTGGTCCTAGGGTTAGTCATTCCAAATGCAATGAGTCTAATCCATACAATATTGCTATGCAACCTACCACATCATCCAAAACATTCCTTGGCTTTGTTCCTAGCCCTATTGCAAACCTTGATCCTTTAGTCACATAATCATCATCCTCATGTTGTTTTGGGATGTGTCCTTCCCCTATCAAACAACGTTGTCATCATCATCATCACTTATCAATTGGTTTTCAGCTTGACTAGGGGCAAGATCATGTTCATCCTTGGGTCCTTGTGCATGCCTTTTTGGTTGATTGTGGGTATCTTTCACATGCATTTTTCATGATCGCTATAGTTATCATCCATAATAAAGTCTCATTCATCCATAATAAAGCTTCATCGTCCTTCCCACGGTCTGAAGATCACCAAAATTTAGCATCCTTCACTTTCATATCCATCTGACTGGGAGCAATTCCTTGACTTACATCTTCATGGTAAATAATACATGGTATCGACTCTTTAAAACTTTCAAAAATCCTAAAAAAATAAAATGTCCTGAAAAAAATCATAAAAATCATAAAATGTCTTGAAAAAATCCTAAAAAATAAAATGTCAAAAAAATCCAAAAAAATCAAAACATTTCAAAATCCAAAAAAAAACATAAAATCTTCAAAATCTAAAAACATCAAAAAGCTTCAAAAATCCCAAAAATAGTGTAAGTTTGAGTCTGAAATCAATTTTTTTAGAATGGTCGAACTACGTTGCCTCTGCGCGTTTGCTATATAGGCAAGGGCTCATCTTAAATGAGCCCCCGAGGCATTAGGTCAGTCCCTTTAGGTTGTCCAAATAACATCATGACCCGGTATTTTGTCGAATAAGACAAAGTCAAGTCATGTCGAACTACGAGGTCTCTCTGCACTGCTACGTAGGCAAGGCCATCTATCGATGAGCCCCCGAGGCCCCCTAGGTCAAGTCCTTTAGGGTTCATCGAGTTGGGTCGTGTCCTTGGTCCGAAAGCAATCATCATTCAAACTACTTCAAGAAACAACAAACAAATTAAATCTTTCATCAATCAATTATCCTATCATCAACTCAATCAGGTCACTAGTCTTATATCGAATGGGGCATTATGTCATTTGTCTCATTTGGTCTTATCTCTTGTCTTTTATCAGGATACGTCCTTCCTGGGATTAGACTTTCTCAACCTTGTCATTTACCTTAAGCAAGATGTGTCCTTGCAGTTAGGTGTCATGTCAAGACTTGTCACTTGGTCAAATTTATCAGATGTGTCCTCTACCTAAACAGGATGTGTCCTTCCTACGGTTGGGTATCATCACATCACTTGGTCATATTCATCAAATATTTGTCAAACAATCAAACAATCTTGTCAACTTTGTCAATCAATCTTTCCTTAATCAGGATGTGTCCTTCCTGAAATCGAGCATTATCATTATCAATCAACTTTGTCACACCACTCAATCTTATCAGCTTGGTCAATCAATCTTTCCTTCATCAGGATGTGTCCTTCCTAAGGCTAGGCATGGTCAATTAAATCACTTTATCGATCCTTATCAACCTATCAATCAACTCGGTCATCTTGGTCAACCTAATCAACCAACCAAACAATCATCATTATCACTAGAAAACACTCTCTTGGCAAACACTTTGTTGGTCTGGATTTTCTTATCTTTTTGATTGGTTTTGGGTCATGTTACTAGTCTCCTCAAGGATGTCCTATAAATGGATTTAGAGGGACGATGATGGATCATGGCCTCTTTTCTTTGTTTTTTTGCCTGTGGTTTGTCTTGGCAAAAAGACTAGGACAATCGGATCCCTAGTATGAGCTGGGGCATTCCTTGTCTTTTTTGATTGTTTGTCTCTCCCAAATGGTCACCTTGCACACCTTGGTTTATGTCATACCATGGTTTTTGTGGTCCATTTGTGACATTTTTGATGCCCAATGATGATAAATATAACCATGTAAGCATGAAAGTTGGTTCCCTTATCATTTCATGTCTATCTTCTTTCCCCTTTTCACACTAACATCCCATCTCCCTTATTTTTCTCCATGCTAACATCCATCTCCTTCATGCTAACATTTCTTCCATCTTTCATCCTCTAGTCTTCTCTTCCATTTCAAGAGCACATTCATATTCTTTGGACCCGCATGTCCTCTCGAGGGGGCATACTGCGACCCTCTTGGTCACCCTTCCCCTTTCTCTTTACATTGGGGCATATTTCAAAATTAAATTTCTTTGACACAATGCGATGAACTACATTATGTCAAAAAGGGGCAAAATGTAGACACTGAAAAATGTCCTAAAGTCTACAAGCAACATTTTTCCTTAGTCATCATCCTCTAGTAATTAAATAATTTTAATTATTTAATTATTCTTTATCATATTCCTTTATTAATTAAATGATTTTTTAATTATTTAATTAATTCACTTTCTAATATTTATTCTATCCTGATCAATTAAAATAAATTAATTGCGTCACTAATACCCCTTTCTTCAATAATTAGATAAATATTTATTTAATTATTTATATTTCATCACATGTCCATAGTCAGATAATAATTATTATTTGACCTTTTATTCTTCTATAATTAAATAATTGATAAAATTATTTATTTATGTGTCTTTCTTCTCCTCTAAATAATTGATCCAAATCAATTATCCATATTCAATTTATATTTCTTCCTTTAATTAAATTTATGAATTTAATTAAATCTCCTTTTTCATTTCCTCCAAATAAATTATTTATTTGCCACTAGTCATCCTCTTCCATTTTTGAATAAATTATTTAAAATAAATTATTTATCCCTCTATTTTGGTCAAAGATCCCCTATCATTATTTCACATCATAGTCTGCATGTCCTGCATGTCTATCATAGCTGCCAGGCATCATAGCCATCGGCATCATATCTTTTCCATGCATGGCATATTCTAGTTGCATCAATTTTCAACCGTAGATCTTGGCATCTTTCTAGAAACTCGATCTTGGCCATCCATTTCGTAACTTCCCTCTCATGAATCCTCATCTGTTGATCTTAGAATCTTTCTAGAAGATCAATCTCATCTGTCCATTCGAATGGTTGTCGATAAAAGCAACCCTTCCCCTCCATTTTCAATTTAGCAGCTAATTATCTCCAACTTTCTTGCTTACTATTTGCAGGTATTTGCACAACATCAACAACAAATCTGAGGGCAATATTGGCATAAGAAGAAATAGGAGAGACAAGAGAAAGAATCAACTTCAAAGGGGAGTGTTTTATTTCATTTTCTTTCATTTTAATTTCTCTCTTTATTTGTATTCTCTTGTTTAGATTGGGATAATAGTTTAGAAGTGTTGGTTGTCACTTAATCTATACTATTTGATTTTCCCCATCTTACACTATCTTTGTTGTGTTTACGATTCTTTGCTAATAGGACTTGAGTCTTTGAAGGAATTGCCAATTTCTTGAAGAATTTCATCCATTTGGTGTCAATGGAGAATCTATTTGTTAATATACAATATTTATTTTAAAAAATTTAGTGGTATATGAGAAGCACATTGTGGGGATCACCCTCTTGGGTCTTGTAGAGCCCGAAGTGTAGGAGAATTAGCATTATTTTGTCTTCTCATTGATTTGGCCAATCGTTTCCTAAGATTTCATTATCGAACGTGGAAAATTCATAGGAGATTTGAGGAATTCCCCTTGGGGTGTAATAAAAAACACCAACAGAGGGTATAGTGTTGATGACCCATATGTTGGAAACAAGCTACACTAAGAGGGGGGGTGAATTAGTGTTGTGCCAAAATTAACTTTATTAACATTTATCTTCAAAGCACTTGTAACATTCAATAAAAATGCATGAACAAAAAGAAAACAATCACAGCACCATAACACAAGAATTTTTACGTGGAAACCCTGTTAGGGGAAAAAACACGGTAGATGGCCAATCCATAATATGATCTGAGTATACTCAAATAAAGTTTACAATATGGGGAATGCACTTGCATTCAGGTGCACTGCCTAGAGCTCACTACTCAAAGGGAAGGCTTACTACCTTACCAAGTGAATCATATTAAAACCATCTGAGAGTTTGAATTGAGAAAAATAGAATCTACATATGCTTGATTACAGTTCAGGTTAGGCACAATATTCAATCTTCTATCCTACTAACTAATTTTTTGCTTCTGCTCTGTTTTGCTCACACTCGCAACACAGATCCTTCATGCACAAGTAAAATTGTGCATTATCACTCTTTTAATCTACTCTTATTTTATATTTAAATCCACACACTACATACATTCACCAAAATGATATGAACGATCTCATATATATCCGCAATCAAGAATTAATCACCCATATGTCGGCTTCAATAGAACAAAAGAATATTTATAATTGTCAGCTCAACTCATGAGTAGAACTTGATGCACATCCATAATGCTTAGCCACAACTTAGCTAGGACCCAAACAAATATGCACGAACACAAAAATACTTAACTAATTACATCCCATACATCCGCGACATGATACATTCGCGAAGTTGGCTCCAGTACTAATAAAACAAAGAATTAGCCAATCAGATCTTCTAGCTCACACACGGATCAATACGAGGCACTGAGATTCATGGATAAAACTAAGAATACATCGATTAACCTTTACTGAGATATGCAACACAAGATATTAACTGAAAAATCTTCATTTGAATTGATGAACAAAAAGTTGTCAGATGTTTTGTTCTTCCTTACCTGTTTTCAATCTGACTATTGGTGTAATGAAATGATGATGCACGGATCCAATCAATGACTGGGGTTTCCATCAATGACAACACCAAGTGATATTCATAGTGTCTCTTGCCAACAATCTCAAAAACAATTACACTTAGTGAAAAAATGACTAAGTGTCAGATCAGTACCAACATCAATTACACTACCAAAATTTCAAAAACAAACTTTTTTCTAAAACACAATTCTCCCCCTGAGGTTATTATGCATTTTTCACTCTTCTCTCTCCCTCTTTGACATCAATGGAAAAGGCAAGAATCCGCATACCAAAAATTTTTAAAAAAATTTATGAACAAATTGTGTATGTACAAACAGGATTCATTAACTTACATAAACTTGAAAATGTCTAAAAAATTTGTCTTCAGCAGAGCCAAATTTGTGTCCCAAACTCTTTTGAGACTCTCCAGGATTGTTATGTGTCCATAAAAAAAATAGGATTGTGTCTCTGGAGACTCCAAGTTTGTTGGATCACCCACTGCTTTAGCATCTTTTGCTTCTTTCAATGCACTTGACATAATTTCTATCTTTGGGAAAATTAGACCTCTAAGTTCACATACTCTGGCAACAATTTTGTCATTTTCATGCTTTAAGCTCTTTATTTTTACAAACAAAGATATCACTTCACCTTCAATCTCTTGAACACTATGAATTAACAGATCAAAAGCATCATAAATAGTAGCTAATTTTTTTTTCCAAATCCTTAACCTTCTTTTCATTAACATCAGTAAATTTTGAAAAACACAAACAAGACTTGTAGATCTTCCCACCTTCGAATAGAGAATTTTGGATATTTTCTAAACAAGTGGCTAGAAAAATTTTATCCTTAGCAATCATTTCCTTCAACCCATTTAATCTTTTAACATCAAATTCCTTGTGAACTTTAATCGTAGAAGATTTCTCAAGTGACTCAAAGTGAGTACTTACTAAGTTGATGAGCCTCTTTAGTTCACCGAAGGAGGAACCAGTTGGTTCTTTCACATGAGTGGGAATTATCTTTTCCAAGACTTCAGATGCAAGATTTAGAAGTTCATTGACCTCAATGTGGGACTTCAATAGTTCTTCTTTGGCTTTTTCTTGGATGAATGATGCTACTTTCATTTTCTAAATTGGACTTAGAGTAGATAGGTCAATCAGACCTTCAATCAATTCAATATCAAACTCTTCTTTCAGTTCTACCAAAAATTTCTTCATTACCTCTGCAATGTCTCTTAATTTTGCTGAAATTTTCTTTACATCAAATTTCTTCTCTTCAACCATTACTTCCTCAATTGTAGGTTCTGACTTATCTTCAGGGATTTCTACTTTCTCAATTGATATCATTTTTGGAACTTCAATTTCCATAGGCATTTTTGCATTGTCCAATTTAGGAGGGATCTGAATATCCTCATCTAAATCTTGTTTCTCTTTTTCTTTTCCTAGAATAGATGAAACATCATGAGTTCCTTTAGGAACAACATCAATTCTACTATTTAACAAAAATTTTCTCAAAAAAAATTTAGTCTCTACAGTGACTTCTTTGGTTTGACCAATCATCAGCTTATTCACTCTTATTTTTCTTTTGAATTCTTTCTTGGCTTTACTCAAAATTGACTTCATTTATTCCATAGATATTGGTGGAAAAACAAGGATAGACAACTAAGAGGGGGGTGAATTAGTTGTTACCAAAATTAAACTTATACAACATTAATGAACCTTAAATCTCATATCTGATAAATAACAGTGCAAGAGTAAATTAATAACACATCAGAGAAACATGAACACCAAGATTTTATACGTGGAAGCCCTATTAGGGGAAAAACCACGGTGGATGTTAGTTTGCAAGATTATACCCTGTTAGAAGTATAATGAAGAATGAAAAAGGAATGCACTTGTATTCAGGAACACTACCTACAACACACTGCTCAAAGGGAAGGCTCACTGCCTTACATAAAGTAATCAAATTAAATCCATCAGATGAAGTTGAACTCAAATATTAGTTTCTACCAAAGCCTGATTACAATTCCAATTAGGTGCACAAAAACTTATACAAACTCTTTCACACTTTGCTCAATCTCTTCCACACTCTGCTCTAAATTATTTGACCTTTATTCGCACATGTACATAACTTTTACACACTGAGCATTGCCTCTAAGTGATAAAATAAAACACATATATATATCCGCTACACGAATTTACATCAACTATTCAGTTGACCACAAATAAAGAATAAATTACAACTATCGGCCTCAATACATGAATAAATTCCAATGCGCACCAACACAAGTTGGTCACAACATAGTGAGGACCCAAAAAAACACCTTCAAGCATGCCAAACAATAAAATATTAATCCTCATGGATCCGCAACATGCTAAAATCATCATGTCGGCCAAGAACATGAAAACTCAAGCACACATCAAAAAAATCTCTAATCACAAACACTTCAATCAATGTGAACATACAACAAGGATAGAGTACAATCTAAACTCATCCATGAACATCACAGGTAGATGCGCAACACATGAAATTACCATAATTTCATCCTCTTCATCCAAGAACACCATCTACAAAAACTAAATAATTGTAGGAACACAGATATTCATATCTTCCACAACCCTTGATACGAACCTCTAAAAATTTTGAAAAACATACTAGAAATATTCATCAAAAAAACCTTTGAAGTGCTTCTTCAGATCTTCAATGTACAAAGAATTCCAACATTATGACCTCAGCTTCACTGGCTGCCAGTAATATTTTTTTTATAAATTTCTCAATATCCTCGACATATACAAACCTAAGCATCATCAATGCTAATAGTTTTGACATCAATGGAAACCACATATCAGCAACACAACCACAGAATCCAACAATCTCCCCCTTTGGCATTGATGGCAACACATGATGCGAAAATAATACCTTCAACCCAACTAACTCTTCTCCAACAATCTCCCCTAAGATTTGTGCACTCTTCATTTCTCTTCTCTCCCACATTTTTCACATTGTTTATCTCCTCCTTTGACATCAATGGAAAAGTTACACATGCTCTAATCATAAATTTGAATCATTTGACTACACCCCCTGAGTAGCAACCACCACAATATCAATCTGAAATATGATATGTCTATGAATTCATAGACTGATGCAAAGACTTGCATCTTAGTTATGATCAGGAGGGAAATCACCCCTAACTTTCCTTTGAGGTACTCAAAAGTATCCTTAGGAAATAACTTGGTAAAGATATCTCCAATTTTCTATTTGGTAGGTATGTACTCCAATTTAACTTCCTTGTCACTCACTTTATCTCTCAAAAATTGATACTTGATGGATATATGCTTTGTCTTTGAATGCAACACTAGATTCTTGGAAATATTAATGGCACTTAAGTTGTCACAAGATATGGCAATGGGTTCTTCATACTCAATTCTAACATCTCTCAAAATTTTCTTCCTTCACAATACTTGGGTACAACTGTTTGCAGCAGCAATATATTCTGCCTCAGCAGTAGATAATGAAACTGAGCTCTACGTTTTGCTTACCCAAGATACCAAATTCTTTTGTAAGAAAAATTCACCGCCACTAGTACTTTTCCTGTCATCCACATCTCATTCCCAACAAGCATCAGTGAAAGAACTTAGAATAATATCATCATCCCTAGGATACCAAAGACCAAGATCAATTGTCCCTTTCAGGTATTTGAAAAATCTTTTCACATTAGTTACATGAGATTCTCTAGAATCAACTTGAAATCTAGCAACCGTGCATATAACATTCATTATATTTGGCCTCGTCTGAGTCAAATAAAGTAATCCACCAATCATTGACCTGTATCTTGTCTGATTTTCTTTAGAAGAATCATCATTCTATGTAAGTTTGCATCTAGTTATCATAGGTGTACCAACTAGCTTTGACTCTTCCATGCCAAACTTTTTCAATAGCTCTTTCACATGTTTAGATTGAGATATGAAAATTCCATCATCTAACTGAGTGATTTGCAATCCTAAAAATAATTTCAACCTATCATTGACATTTCAAACTCACTTTTCATTTCATCAATAAACTTCATACACAAATCATCATCACTTTCAAAAATAATATCATCAACAAAGACTTCAATGATCAATTCTTTATTCAGATCCAACTTGAAATACAGATTATTGTCAATAGTACCTTTATTGAATCCAATCTTCAACAATTATTTGTCCAATATATCATACCAAACTCTAGGAGCTTGCTTAAGTCCATATAGAGCTTTCTTCAATTGGCATACCATATTTTATTTTTCAGTCAGTTAAAATTCATCTAGTTGTTCAACATAGACTTCTTCTTCTAGCTCACCATTCAGAAATGTTGAATTTATATCCATCTAATAGACTTTATAATTCTTGAAAGTAGCATATGCAAGAAATAATTGTACCGCTTCAATTCTAGCAACAAGGGAAAAAAAATCTTCAAAATCAATACCTTCTATCTATGAGTACCATTTGCAAACTAGTCTTTCTTTGTTTCTGACCACTTCACCTTGCTCATTCATCTTATTCTAGAACCCCCACTTGGTTCCAATCACATTTTTATTCTCGGGTCTAGGAACAAGGTCCCATGTATCATTCTTCTCTATCTGCATTAGTTCTTCTTTCATGGCTTCCATCCAATGTTCATCCTTGCATGCTTCACTAATATTGCTAGGCTCAACTTTGGAAATTAGACAATATTCTTCTAGAATTCTTCTTCTAGTTTGCACACCTATGCTATTATCTCCTATGATCTGACTATCAAAATAATTTTTCCTTACATATTTGGGATTTTTAGGATTTTCTCTGACTTCTTGTTCTTGTGTTCTTTCTTTTGCACTTCTGCTAGTCTCTACTTCTTGATTCCCTTGGTTCACTAGAACAATCTGAAGTTGATTTTGTGTCTGAACATCATTGCTAGTGTTATCATCTGAATCATATCCATTATATCTGGATGGTCTAACAATATCTTCATCAACTTTGACATTTTCACTTTCAACCATTTTCTTTAATCTCTTATTAAAGCATCGGTAAGATTTACTTTTAGTAACCCTAAAATATTCCTTCATCACTTCTAGCATCAAAATTTCCTATATCATCATCTCTCTTGATGTAACACTTGCTTCCAAAAAAATTGAAATACTTGGAAGTAGGCTTATAACCAAACTATAGCTCAAAAGGTGTCTTACCAGAATTATTATTGGCATACACCATGTTAATGGTTTACACAGCAGTACTTACAGCTTTTCTCTAGTAGAAATGAGGAACATTTTCTTCCAGCATCATGGTTCTAGAAGTGTCTAGAACAGTTATGTTCTTTCTTTCAACAACTCCATTTTGTTGAGGGGTCTAGGGAGCAGATAATTGTCTTTGGATTTCATGCTCTTCACATAAAGAATTGAATTCCCGAGAAGTGAATTCACCACCTCTATTTGATCTTAGACATTTGATCTTCTGACCTATCTCATTCTCTTCCATAGATTTGAAAATTTTGAAATTTTCTAATGCTTCATATTTTTCTCTTAAGAAAGCAACCCATATCATTTGAGAATAATCATCAATAAGCAACATAAAATACCTTTCACCTTGTAGACTTATGATTCTTGATGAACCACATAAATCAGTATGTATCAAATCCAGTACTCCATTAGTGCTATACTGTTTGCTCTGAAAATAATTTCTTATCTACTTTCCCATCTGACATTCCTTGCACATAGTGTCAGTAGGCTTCACTAACTTAGGAAGATCTTTGACTACTTGAGTAGTGCTTATCTTGAAAAATCTATAAAATTTCACATGACAAAACCTCCTATGCCATAACCTGTTTACATCAATCTGAGTAATTAAATAGCTTTCACTAGTAGCACTCAAAATGAAAGATATTACCTTTTATATTTGTACCTGAAGCAATCATATTTCTAAAACTTCCCCTTATTCTACACTTACCATCCTTGAATTGAAGATTGTAACCCTTGTCTACCATCTTTCCAACACTTAACAAGTTATACTTTAATCCTTCTACATAAAGAACATCATCAGTATTATGCTTACCACCAAAAGAGTGCCTTGTTCATGAATCACACCAGAAGTGTTGTCTCCAAATCTTACAATACCACCATTATAGTATTTCAAGCTTACAAACTTTCTTTTGTCACTAGTCATATGATGTGAGCATTTTTTGTCAATTACCCACTCATCCTTTTCTTCAATTTTTGTTGCAAGAGATTTCTCAACATACACATTGCTAGTAGATTCAATGGACATCTAATCATTTTCTTTGATAGCAATAAATACCCATTCATCTTTATTTTCGGTTTCTTTATCAGATTCTTCATCAGTTACACCTTCTTCAACATAATAAAATTTCCTTTGAAATCTAGTTCTCTCATGTTTGTACTTAGAAACTCTTTTAGGACATCTAGATGCAAAATGACCCATTTTACTGCAAGAAAAAAAATTGATACGCAAATTTCCTTTGTTCTTACCTTGACCTTTGGCTTCTCTTTTCATAATCAATGCTTCTAGTTCTTCCAATTCTCTTTCTTCATATTCAATATTTTTCATTTCATCTTCATATTTGAATAACCTTTTGGAACTCTCACCCAGATTGTATCTTTGTTGGCTTTTTCCAGATACTGTAGATTTGAATGTAGATTAAGTCGTAGGAGTAGATTCACCAAATTCATTCTACTCAAATGTAGCAAGTTTTCCAATCAGCATGTCTCTTGTAATATTTGCCACTATCTTGAGTTCATCAATAGCATGAGATCTTGTTTTGTAGGAGGGAGGCACTAATCTAAGTATCTTAGCCACAACTTCTTCATCATCCAAGGCTCCACCAACACATCTAATTTTCATCACCAGTTCATTTATCTTTTGAGAAAAAGAGAGGATATTCTCATCTTCACTCATCTTCAAGTCTTCCCACTTTCCTTTAAGACTTTGTAGCTTAGCACTCTTCACTAGCGCATCTCCTTCATACAATGTTTCTAATTTTTTCCAGATCTGGTATGCATCTTCAATCCTCACATTTTTCATCTTTGAATCTATCAAAGCATTCAACAATTCTTCATTATACCTAGTATTAGCTTTTGCTTGCTTGATCTCATCTTCAGATGATGGACCACTCTGAGGAATAGTATATGCACTTTGTTTCATCTTCTAGAAAGGTTCTCCAATGCACTTCAAATGGAATTCCATTCTGACTTTCCATAAAGAGTATCCTTCTTGTATGATGCCATCTTGAATCACCTCAAGCTGCTAGGCTTATTCAAAGGAAGTAGCTCTGATACCAATTATTGGAAAAACAAGGATATACAACTGAGAGGGGGATTGAATCAATTGTTACCAAAATCAAACTTATACAACATTAATCAACCTTAAATCTTAGATCTAATAAATAATAGTGCAAGCATAAATTAATAACACATCAGAGACACATGAACACTAAGATTTTATACGTGGAAACCTTGTTAGGGGAAAAACCACGATGGATGTTAGTCCATAAAATTATACCCTATTAGAAGTATAATGAAGAATAAAAAAGGAATGCACTTACATTAAGGGGCACTACCTAGAGCACACTGCTCAAAGGGAAGGCTCACTACCTTACATAAATTAATCAGATTAAATCCATCTCATGAAGTTGAGCTGATCAATTAGCTTCTACCAAAGCCTGGTTACAATTCCAGTTAGGTGCACAAAAACTTCTAAAAACTCTTCCACACTCTACTCTGAATGATTTGACCTTTATTCGCATATGTGCATCACTTATACACACTGAAAATTGCCTCTAAATGGGGAAAATAAACACATATATATATCCACTACATGGATTTGCATCAACTATTCAGTCGACCACAAATAAAGAATATATTACAACTATCAGCTTCAATACATGATTAAATTTCAATGTGCACCAACACAAGTCAGTCACAACATAATGAGAACCCAAAAAAAACACCTTCAAACATGCCAAACAATAAAATATTTATCCTCATGGATCCGCAACATGCTAACATCATCATGTCATCCAAGAACATGAAAAATAAAGCACACATCAAAAAAGTCACCAAGCACGAACACTTTGGTCAATGCAGATGTATAGAAAGGATAGATTACAATCGAGACTCATCCATGAATGTCACAGGTACATACGCAGCACATGAAATTACCATAATTTCATCCTCTTCACCCAAGAAAATTATCTACAGAAGCTAAATAGTTGTAGGAACACAGATCTTCATATCTTCCACAACTCTTGATGTGAACCAATGAAAATTTTCGAACACATACTAGAAAGCTTTAGCAACAAATGCTTTGAAGTGCACCTTCATATCTTCAACATATAGAACTTTCCAACTTTTTGACCTTCTCAACTTCACTGGCTGCTAGTAATATTATTTTTATAATTTTCTCAATATCCTCGACATATACAACCTTAAGCATCATCAATTCTAATAGTGTTGACACCAATTACAACCACATATCAACAACACAACCAAAACATCCAACAGATACTACTAGACACAATTCAACAAGAATTATTTCCCTCATCTGCTCTTCTTTTGATTTGGCATTAACTCTCCTCATCTGCAAAATGTCATATAAGCTTTTGGGTAAATTAGGCATTATTTCAATCAAAAATTTATTGAAAATATTCAAATTTTTTATTGTTTCCTCTTCAAGAATTCTCTGATCTGATTTACCAAAAGACTCATACCATTCGCAAAGTGGCTTGACATTTTTATCCTTAACCAAAGCCTTTTCAAATTCTTCCACTGACATACCTAGTTGGTCAATTTTTTCCTTCTTATTTGCTTAATTATCTCCAATAGAGGGTTTTATTTTTGTAGCAGTTTCTGCCTTGGTGCCTTGATGCTTGATTTATCTAACACCTTCATCAGACTTTGTTTCTTCATCATTAGAAACTGCTACATAGACACTTTTTATTTTATCTTTCTTCCTTTTTCCTTCCTTACTGGATCCCTTAGATTGAATTTTCACAGAGGTTGGTTTTTCTATAGAGGAGGATAGGGATCCAGAGCTTCTAGTTGATCAAGCTCAGGCAGATGGTGTTGTTGGACTAGCTGATTTGGTTTTTACTGCCTCTTTTTCTGCTTGAGCTTCCTCTCTTTTTCTTCTAGCTTCCTTTAGTTATTCTGTCGGTATGCCCATGCTTTATGCTAAGACTTCCACCTCTTTTCTCACTCTTTTAACTATCACAGGTTTTATGAGTTTATTGTGTACCTACATCTCCTTTTTTAGCATAAGTACTGAATCTTTCTTCTAATTGATCTAGAGGATTTCTCAAAAAATGTTTTGCATACATTTCTAGAATGTGCTCCTCAACTTCATATCCCATGAGCATGATCTAGATTATTCTTGGATCAGTGGCTTCCATCATACATTCATCAATATCTACCATAAATAAAATTGTATCCTTATATTTCTCTACAATGGAAGTGGGAATCCTCTCTTTATCCTGCATCATACTCTGAAAACTTTTGAAATATACCCAGATAGTGGCATTCTTTGTCTTAATGTCTACAAATCTGTGAAAGAGATCTCTAATCTACGTAGCTACCTGTTTGTATTTTTTCCAATGAACCTTTATGAATCCTGAAACCTCATCCATGAAGTAAAAGAATAAGCATAATATCAAGTTACCATACTTGAAAGTTTTTTTCTTATCATTCTTGATCTTGGCAAGATTTCCCATTAGCTGACTCCTTAGAAATTCAAAAAGATCATGTTGGAACTATGAAATTTTTGCAATTTCATTCACCCTTCATGATTATTAGTCTCCCAAAAGGTTCATAAAATAGACACAAAAATCCTGACATAGCATCTTTTACCTAAGTCCAACTTAAATTTTGTCATAAAGCCCCATTAAATTCATATGGCATTGAATCTTTAACATATGGAAATATCGATATAAGTTGACGCAGGTCTCATCGATGAAAATATCCACATCCTCAGTATATTAGCATGACATCAGAAGGGTCACACCGATGAAATTATATACCAAAAGAATGCGGGTTTGTATTTCTTATCAGTAGGACAAAAGGTATCGGCACGATGATGAAAATTCATATCGAGCTAAGCTACCTTCTACCGATTGGAGAAAATGAAGTCTATCAGAGAGACTTTGGTCATCGAAAAGAGATTTCAAAACACTGGCCGAAGTGCTATTGGTCTTGCCGATAAAGCAAAGGGATGACTCACTCGGTAAGACAAATGATGTCGGGGGGAGTCCACAAATTCTTACCGACCCCTCAGGTTACACCGAAAAACCTAAGCATACGAAGATAAAGGGTGTCAAGAAGATGATGCGCATTTTCTTGCCGAAGAAGAGGTGTATCGGTGAGACATGTCACCGTGGGGAGATCTAAGAGACATCACGGCGAATATTTTCTGTCGGAAGAACAATATTTTGGTCTTGGCAACATAAGTTAACAAAGAAAACATCTCAGTAAGACAAAAGGATTTTGGAGTATGGTGAAGTACGGTTGGCCTGATTCATTAAGTCTGGGTGATAGTTGCTTTGGTGAAGGTCATGGCAATATAAAAGGCAAAAGGAAAGAAACTATTGGGGAGACTTGTGATGTTGGAGAAACTACAGGACGTCTTAGCGGATGGGTGAACGTTGAATAGGTGGATCGGCCAAAGATTTGAAATGTCTTGCAAATATGAGCTCCGATGTGACAGCAAGAATTTTGAAAAAAACTTGCAGCATTCATGTCTCAGTAAATACATTAATGGCACCATGAAGCATAGAATATTTTGCATATCAGGGTCTGATCAATTGAAATCATTGTCTCACAAAATTCAAAGTGAAGGGGAGCAAGGGAACTAGTAGAGAAATTAAGGCATTCACCTGGCTTGAATTTGCAAGAAAATTACAATAAGTTTTTCGTCCTCTTAGAATTCGTCAAAATTTGAATTATGTAAGGCACTGGTACAAGAAAACTAAAGGGAAGAAAACCCGAGGAGGGTAGCCAATCAAAATCAAAAAAGCAAAAGATTGAGTTGCAACCTGAAGGTACTGAAAGGAAGCTAAATCAAGACCTCATCGACCAGTTACCTAGTTCTAGACCTAGAGCTAGGCGTTCTACATAGCTCAAAGCGGAAGTTGACAAATTGGACAACAAATGCAAATTTATAGGGGATGTTTGGACTCCGATTAGGGGCTACGAGTTATTCAATTTCCATTATTGTAGGAGAAATCGCTTTGAGCCGGTGTACAATCCATGGAGGCTCAATTTAGGGAAATTGGTATGCCCTAACATTTTTATTGATGTTGAACTGGTAAAGATGCTGGCTAGATATTATGACTCAAAAAATAAGGCTATATGTGATTTATCAGGGAATCCGTTGATACATGTATCTGAGAATGCAATTGTTGAGGTTTTTCAGGATGGAGGGGATATGCAGTGAGAAAATAATAACTGAGGAGCTTGACAGTGAGTTCAGAAGGATGGACACCATTTATAAAGGGTGGATGTTATCTCTACATAGAATTTGGTGTCATGGAAAACCTAATCCAATGGAAGACAGTGAGGGACCACCCTTTCATGTAGATCTTTTTGAACCCTACCTGAAATATACTTACTATTCAGTGGGACAAGTATTGGGGATGAAGGTACCTGAGCATATGGTGGTTGTGCCCATGATTATTGCTGCAGACATTCAGTATCATAATTCCAGATCATTTGACTATTTTGCACATGTTTTCAAAGAGCTGGATGCAGGTTTGATGGTGATAAAAAGTGGTGCTTTTATTCTCCATCTCAGAAATTATTCACTGTTGATGCACTTAGTGCTGTATTTTAGACAAGAGATAGGATTATGGCCCCAGGAGCTAAGGATTTCACAATCTGACAAGGAAGGTAGGCCATTTCTTGTTCAATTATGGATTGTTGTTTGGGACAGCAGGTTTGCCAGTTCAAATTTCCTGCATTTTGAAGAATTCTTTGTGAAACCCTTGTATAGATTTTTTAACCATCCTTGTGATTATTCTTTATCTGAAGAAGTAAAAAAAATTCTTAGGCCTAGATATTACAATGGACCAATTAACCACAACTGGGGGGATTGGTATTGCTTAGAGAATGCCACAATGATTAGGGTTTATGGCTTTGAGGATGCACCTTTCATTCTGCCCAGAACTGTCCCGGATAGAATTGCATACCTAGAAATTGTTAGGAAAATGGATTACTCTAGTGTTATGAACTTAATATCATATGGGAAATAGGCCTTTATGCCCAGTACATTGTGTTTTAGTGATTTCACCGTATTAGCCAAGGAAGGTTATGATCTGATTCTAGATAAATTGTTGCACTACAACATGAGAAGAGCACCAGTGAAAAATAACTTTGATCTAGAAGGGTATATCCACTCTACCAGAAAAAAAAAAAAAAATCGGAGGGTACCATCATGTTCCCTACCAATCTGATGACATAATTAGAAACGTGGAGGTAGAGGAAGCTAAAATTGTGATTGAAAAACATGATCAGGAGTTGGTGGATGCTAAGTTGTTATCCTCCATTAAGGGGATATCAGAAGTAGACAGGCCACAAAGCTCATTTGGGAAAGTTTCAAGAATGAAGACTCGGGACTATGCCTATGTTTCCAGAGAAATAGATGTTGAGTTTATAAATACCTCAGAATTTGAGACATTTTTATATAAGCAAAAGGGGAAAGAGATAAGGGGACAAGTTGACAATGTCACTCCAAGAAATGAGGATCAACTGTTAAAAAGCTTAAAGGATGAGGTAGACAAAGAGATGATTAACATGACCCCTAAAAAGGGAAGGGAGATGCTAGAAAAGGTAGGTATTATGATTTTTCTAGGTTTTGGATTTGAATTTTGCATTAGTTTTTGATAGTTTCTTAAAAGATAACAATGCTACCCACAAGCTCAGCATAGAGAAGGTGACGGAGGTATACATAGGATCAAGATACAATCCTGATGATGAAACATTGATGATTTGGGCCTTGTATCCTCCTCACAAGAAATTGATTGTTACTGTTACTAAAAAGGCATTTGGACATGTCATGATCCTGAAGGTTGGGGAGGTTGATCCTATAGCAATTGCTAATATTGGGATAAATATAGCCAAATTAAATAAAGCTCAAATCCAAGCATTGATAAGGGAAAGGGATATGTATAAAACCAATAATGAGAGGATGTTGATAGAGAATGAATTCTTGAAATACTTGGTAGGTGTTGTAACAAAACCAACAAGGATGCTCACCCAAGGTGAGAGTTCACAGAAAAGGGACCATTGGGAAGGATCAACTACATACTCTCAAGGGAAAATAGATGCGCTTGCTGCAATAATCAAAAGAAGTCAAGTTGTTCTAACCACTTGGTTAAATAGGCTCTGGGGAAAACATTCACAATTTGTGGATGCAATAAAGGAACATAGGAGAGTGGATAGCAAAATCTAAGAAAAATTGAGGAATTAGAGAAAAAGGATGATCCTAGTAGTACAAAGATTGAAAATGCTAACTATATCATGGATAGGCACAGGGATTTCTTTGAGGAGTTACAAGATGGGCAGGGATTGACAGAGGTTGTCAAAGATAGATTTACCATGTTATGTGATGATGAAGGGAAAATGAAAGAAGCGACTACATGGAAAGTGAGTGTGAAACAATACTCCAAGAGATGTTGAAGACAGCCACTATGGAGGATGTGACATTGGATGAAGCATGTGAGCAGAATGAGCGAATGATAATGATGAAGATTGTGATCCATGATGCATTGGGAGATGCTGACACTCATGAGCGCCAGGATTATACAGAGCATATGTCTACAGTCCATTTGTGGCTTAACAAAAATTAGTTAAATAGTAAATTTTTTTAAACTTTTATGCTTTAAACCTTTTTGAAAAGGCATGTCCTTTTACAAACTGATGTATAAATATCCATTGTCAGATAAATTGATGGAGTAGAGGATAGAAATAGAATAGGATAGACTGTTGTAAGCATTATATTTTCAAAAATGATGACATTCAAGGAGACTATGTTGCATATATAAATTTTGAAGGAGATAATGAAAGACTGTTGATTTAGTGCCTTCGTTCTGGTATCAATTGTTTGTTGGATTCTTGAAATTATTTGATTGTCTCCAATTTGATGTTTCTTGGTTGTTTAAATTGAAGTATCAAGTATATATTTGATTTATAAGTACACATTTTCTATTTCTGTGTGATTTGGTTTATTGGATTCTTTAAAGAAGAATTATAATTCCTTTCAATCAATTACATTAATCGAGGAATGTCATTTGGGTCAGTAAGAAGAATCAAATAATTAGACTTGATATTTTTCCTCAAGTAGGGTTTATCAATTACATTCTTGCATGTTTATACCAGTTATAAACTCATAGTTATATGCCAAACAATTAGATGACCTGCTAGATAGAAACCATTCATTAAAGGGTTTCATTTGACTCCATTTTACCCAATAAGGCACTTGTCTCCCTTATTTTCATTACACTAGTTTTATTCATTTCATTCGGCATCTCTTAATTGAACATATTAATGCATGCCTTGACATTGCATATACAATTTATTCCAAATTAGGATCATATCTTTTCACTGTTAAATTTCCATTTGTGGATAGTTAGATCAAGTAGGAAACATAAGTTCAAAATTTGTGTTACTCATATAGGTGCACCCACCTAGGTCTAGCAGAGCCTAAAGAGTAGAGGGTTCAACCATAATAGTTGGCCTTTTTAGTTGAATAATAACGTAGTGAGAGTTGGGAAACCTCTCATGGTTCATTCAAACCAACATTTTTGAGACCCAACAAATTGGTGACTCCACTGGGGAAGAAACTAGAGAATCGTCTGGTAGTAGATAGCCTTTCCATATAAAGTCACTAAAGAAAACTATAATTGAAATTTGAAAGAAATCGACTCCACTGGGTAAGATAACCACAAAATCTTTTCTCACTTTTAGGAAAAAGTGGGTGGTGACTCTGAATGAATAAAAAAATTGGGACTGCTACAATAAGATACAAATCATAAAGGAATTAACCTAGATTTCAAACCATCACAGTTTCTCACAACATGAAAGGAAGGAGATATTTGTACAAAGAGGGGGATGTCCTGATAATAAAGGAAAGTCAAATTACAAAAACACTCAGGGCAAGAAAGTATTTAACAAATTGGACACAGCATCAAAAAACAAAGCATCAAATTTGTTGCTAGAAACACACAATTCATATGATACACTTGCAAACAAAGAGAGCCCATCTAAAGAGCTCCATGGCTAAATTCAAAGCTAGAAAAAGGAGAGAATATGAAGATGAACAAGGAGCAACACTCTATGAGGGATGTCTTGAGTATGATGAGACATTCAAAGAAAATCATGAATTTACGGCATGAGATGAAGAAGATACACAGTGGGAACAAATGAGGCAAAATGTACAAAGATTAAGGGTAGAGTATGAGCAAAAACTTCAAGCAATGGAATAATTGAGAAAGATGAAGTTACACAAGGCTCAAAACAAAACATCAATAACTAAATCACCCAAATATACACCCCTCCATAAAAGAAACAATATGAAGCCATCGAGTTCCCCTCAAGCCCACCGAAATCAGCCTAGAAATCAATATAGAAACACTATTTCTCCACCACAACACCGAAATATTCAACCACCTCCTCATCACTAGTATGCACCCCCACAAGGCCCACAATATATGGAAAATAGCAACCCACTCTACCAACACCAACATTTTTAAAATCCCCCCCCACAATGCACAACTATGATTAGACAATTTGATCTTGTTGGGTTTCAAATCTATCCTTACTCCCTAGACAATAATTGGAGGAACTTAGTCCCTAAATTCATAGGAAGTAATGTAGTTACAACTGAGGAACATCTAAGAAATTTTAAGGCAGTCATTCAGGACTTGGACATGCAGTATGAGGATGTACAAATGAGACTGTTCATGATGTCATTGATTGAGGATGCCAGAGACTGATTTAACAGTTTACCAACTGCATCCATTTACTCCATTCAAGTGTTCCACGGACAATTTCTTCAACAAGATGGAAATCACTGTGCATCAAATTTTGCCTTACATGAGTTAGTGACAATTCAAAAATAGCAAAATGAGTCAGCCTTTCATTTTAACCAAAGGTTTGTTAAATTACACAATAAAATACCTCAGGTATCCAAGTTGGTTGACCCTACTACCTTGAGTATCTATTTGCAGGCCTTTGACCCCAAGATAGGATATGAATTGAGAAACAGAGGTCCTAGGAATCTAGCGGAGGCCCAAAAGATATCCTTAACCATTGAAAATAATAGGAAAGTTGCAGGGATGTTTTCTAAAAGGGAAAACCCTAGGGTTCCTCAATATGTTCCCCCAAATAGACAAGAGAACACATATAGGAATGAAAGACCAAGGTTGCATGACATGCCTTATAATACCAATTGGAAAGATGGGAAACCGGTGAATGATAGACCTAGAAATAAAGAGACACCATATCCATTAAAAAGAAAAGGGGCATGCACGGTAGATAAAAGTCCCTAGTGTTTAGTCTGTTACACACCACATTCCCCTGAACATTGTGTAATAGTTCATTCAATACCAGAGGAACATACATAGGATGATGATGGTGGTGAAGACCAAAATTTCTACCTAACTTCCCACACTCTTAACCCTTTGGGGCAGGAGTATGCATATCTAGAGGAAGGATATGAATACAATGTGGATCAAAAAAAATACAATGTTCACATGGCAGACCAGCATGTTTTCTCCGATCATGAGGAAAATGAAAATGAGCAAGACCCCCCTGTTGCATCAAGTCAGACTAATAGCTGCAATATAAGAAGACCAAGTGAAGAGGATAATAAAATATTGATGATTGCAGCAGTGGAGGATGCCATAAACAAATATCGTTTGAGAAATGGAATGGTAAATAGAGATGAGGGTGTCCCAAGGGGGATATTTATAAAAAATAAAAAGGCATCAAATGAGACATCAAAAGGAACTGATGATAAACAATCAGACAAAAGAGAATAGAAAGGATCCCTTAAGGAGGAAAGTAAGAAACCTCTCATTGAAAATCAAAAGCCAGATCAAACATCAAAAAAGGAAAAGGAAGAAAACAAAGGAGAATGCATTGAACCTAAAAGGGCAATCAAAACTGAAGGTACATCCTTTGATTTTATACAAGCTTTATCTCAATTGAAAATGTCTATACTATTAATTGAAATGATGAAAATTAAGGAATATAGGGAAAGTACCATACAATTAATTTCTAATGGAAACCAAATTATAAGCCTTGGAAACAAAGAGGTTTCTGAGGTAAATAATAAAAGGAGGTAAAAATCCCAGAAGCCTACCTAATGAACACACCACAAATTGACCCATTTTTCACCACTTTACTCATAAGTGGAAAACTAGTAACAAATTGCATGATAGACTCTAGTGCTTCTATGAATATCATGCCAGTAGGGGTAATGAAGTAGGTTGGTCTATGGATAGATGTGGAGGGAGGTAAATGCTATGCCATGGATAGCAAGCCTGTCCCGGTTGTGGGAATCATGAAAAATGTGGAAGTAAGGTTACTAACTTACCCACAAGTCGCTTACACTATTGACATAACTATAATTGACACACCACCCCAGTTTGGGATCCTTCTATCAAAACAGTGGGCTGTTGCAGTAGGAGGCAATGTACAGTTTGACTTATCATATGCCACCACACCAGTGAATGGAGAAGAGGTAAAATTGTATAGAGAACCTAGAGTGAATCAAATTGTTGAATATGCTCCTCAAGAGCCACTGAATTACTTCTATGATGTTAATTTGGGAAGTTTTAGAGTGGAACTATCTCAACCTGAGTTGGAAAGAAAAGATCCAATTGATCAGAATATTTCTGAAAATCAACAAGGAATATGGAAAATGTACTTTGATGGAGCTTGTAGCCAAGAGGGTAATGGAGTTGGTATAGTTTTTATATCTCCTAATGGTTCAACTTATAAATATTCATTTATGTTAACATTTGAATGTACAAACAATATAGCGAAATATGAAGCTTTGTTGACTGGATTGAATTTAGTAGTAAAACACAAGATCAAAATTTTAATAGTTTTTGGAGATTTGGAACTAGTTGTATCTCAGATCATATCAAAATATATAGCAAAAAATAAAAGACTGAAACAATACAGAAATATGATATGGGATACAATTGAACTATTTTATGCTTTTTCCATTGATTGGGTGGACATATCAAAAAACATAATGGAAATTTTATTGGAAAATGTAGCATTAAAAAAAGATGATATCACATTAGCAGGAGTGTCCCAAGTGGAATTCGAAACAAGACCTGCAGTACCTTACAATGTATATAGTTGGCAGGTTTTCAATGATGACACTGACCTTTTGAAATTCCTTCAATGTATAGACTAGTATGAGGCTCAAGAAATTGATTTCAACACCTTTGTGGAAGAAATAAATGGAGAAGAGACAGTGTTTGGAAAGAAGGTCTTGCAACTTAAGACTAATAAACTTCCCAAGGGGTTGGTAGCCTTGGAAAGAGTATATGATGGAAGTGATTGATCCCTTATGAAACAAACACCAGTCGAAAGGGAAGATATTGAAGAAGTAAACTTGGGGACTGAACTATCACCAAGGAAGGTATATATTGGAAAAAAGATAAGCCCTACTATCTGAAGAATGCTGATTTCATTGTTAAGAAAGTATAAACATGTGTTCGCATGGTCTTATGAAGACCTCAAGGCATATAGCGAAGATTTATTTTAGTATGAAATTCCATTGAAAGCAGATGCAAAGCCATTCAGATAGAAACAAAGGCCCGTTAGCCCCACTCTAGAACCAAAAATGTAGGAAGAATTGACCAAGCTTAGAGATGGAGGTATTATCAAACCTGTGAGGCACTCAACATGGGTTTCAAACCTTGTTCCTATTAGAAATAAAAATGGAGATATAAGACTGTGTGTATATTTTAGAAATTTGAATGTAGAATCTCTTAAAGATAACTACCCACTTCCTAACATGGAAGCCATACTACATAAGGTAACTAGGTGTGAGTTGTTGTCTATGATGGATGGTTTTTCTGGTTACAACCAAGTTAAAGTCAAAGAATGTGAGCAGTACAAAACAGCTTTCACAACCCCATGGGAGACGTATGTATATGTGAGAATTCCTTTTGGTCTCACTAATGCGGGAGAAACCTTTCAAAGGGCTATGGACTTAGCATTTTCTGACCTGATCAATGCTATAATGGTGGTGTATCATGATGACCTCGCAGCTTACTCAAAAAGGGCTGAAGATTATTTAGGGCACCTTGAAATAATATTCATTAAAGCTTTAAATTATGGCATCAGTGTGAACCCTAAGAAATATCATTTTGTTGTTACAGAGGGAAAGCTCTTAGGACACATTGTATCAAAAGAGGGAGTTAGGATAGATCTTGAGAGAGTCGAGGCTATAGATAAGGTTCCTATCCCTAAAAATGTGAAAGCCATCCAATCATTCTTTGGGCAGATTAATTTTGTTAGGAGGTTTGTATCCAACTTTGTTGAGATTGTCAAACCCATATGAAAAATGTTAAAAAAGGGACAAAATATTTAATGGACCCCAGAATCATTAGAAGCCTTTGTATCCATTAAAAAGAGCCATTAAGGAAGCCCCTATCCTCAAGTCTCCTGATTTCACAAAACCTTTTCAGATATTTTCATTTGCTTCCCTACATACAATAGCTATTGTCATGTTATAGAAAAATGAGGATGGTCATGACCAACCTGTATCTTTCTTTAGTAAATATTTATAGGGATCAGAATTGAAGTATGAAATAATGGAAAAACAAGCCTTTGCACTGGTAAAGGCCACAAAAGCTTTCAGGCCGTATCTTGTTGGAGCCAAAGTAATTGCATATGTTCCTCATGCAGCAATCAAAGACATCTTGACACAATCAAAAGTGACAAAGAAAAGCTGCAAGTGGATTAATAAAATTCAAGAATTTGATATGGAAATACAGATTACTAAATTGGTAAGAGGCCAAGGATTGGCCAAATTGATGGTAGAAACAAACATTGAGGCAAATCAAATCTGCAATGTACAAGGAGAAGGAAATGAAATTGCAAGCATTGAGCATACACCCTAGTACACAGACATCATGCATTACCTTTGGAACACAAAATGCCCAGAAGGACTCAGTGATAACCAGAAAAGAACTTTAAAACCGCAGGCTTCTAAATATGTATTTATAGAAGGAGATCTATTCTGGAAAAATAGAGATGGAATGTTGATGTTATGTTTGGATGAATCACAGGCTGATCATGTTCTAAAAGAAATGCACAAAGGAGTCTGTGGAGGACATTATTCAGCAAAGACAACTGCACATAAAATCCTCAGGGCAGGTTATTATTGGCCAAAAGTTTTCAATGATTCATTTTCATATGTAAGGAACTATGAGGCATGCCAAAATTTATCAGGTAAAATGAAGTATGAGGGAGCTCTACCACTCAGACCTATGCAGGTTAAAGCCCCTTTTCACCAATGGGGGATTCATTTCATCGGAGAAATACAAGAGAAGTCAAGTGGAGGACATAGGTGGATACTAGTGGCCATTGATTACTTCACCAAATGGGTGGAGGAAATCCCAACCAAGCAAGCAACAAGTAAAGTTGTGATCAACTTTCTACTGGATAACATTATTACTAGATTCGATACAGCACTAAGATTGATTATAGATAATGACATGTGTTTCAGGTCTGATGAGTTCAAAGAGTTTTATAAGACATATGGTATCAATGTTTCTTATTCTGCCCAATATCATCCACAAGCTAATGGTCAGGTAGAATCTAGCAACAAGAGTCTTTTAAAAATCATAAAAAGGATGCTCGGTAAGAACAAAAATTCTTGGGATTCAAAGTTAAGATTGGCTATATGGGCAGATAGAATTACTATTAAAAGGGAAATTGGTAAATCCCCATATGAATTACTCTATGGAACACAAGCTAGGATGCCTTTGCAAAATTTATTGTTAGTTTACAAATTTATCCTTCAAGATGATATAGATGTTCCTGAACCAATGGAGTAGAGAATGGAGCAGCTTGTAGAACTTGATGAAATAAGGAGAATACCTCAAAACTAGAACATGAAATTGCAAGCACAAATGAAATATTTCTTTGAAAAAAATTCAAAAAGTAGAAAATTTGAAAAGGATGATCTAGTATTGATGTGGAACGCTAGATGCCAAGAGAAGGGAAAACATGGAAAATTTGAGGCACTGTGGTTAGGACCTTTTGTTATTATTGGCAAGCAAGGAGAGGATTCATACTATCTACAAAATATGAGTGGTGAAGAACAGGAGTTTCCTGTACATGGGAAATTTCTAAAAAACTTTTTCTCTTAAAAGTCACAGAGGATCAAGGGTTACCAGTGCATGGACAACTTTTTTTTTTTTTTAATTCTCATAGAAATTTCCATGCACAGTAGTATAGGAAGTAAAGGATACAGGAAATTGCTAGTACATGGACAATCCTGGAAATCCGTATTTGATCTTTTTCCATGTACAGTAGTTTAGGATTATTTTTTCCATCTCCACTTGATCTCATCCATAATGTTTGGTCTACTCTCCCAGAGATGTAGATCCTTGCAATGATCTCACAATCATTCATCCCTAGATGAAGCCACTATTGGAATTGTGAAATTTTGGCAATTTCATTCACCCTTCATGATTATTAGTCTCCCAAAAGGTTCATAATATAGACAAAAAAATCCTCACATAGCATCTTTTACCTAAATCCAACTTTAAATTTTGTCATAAAGCCCCATAAAATTCATATGGCATTGAATCTTTAACATATGGAAATATCAGTATAAGTTGGCGTAGGACTCATCGATGAAAATATCCACATCCTCAGTATATTAGTAGGACATCAGAAGGGTCACACCGATGAAATTATATACCAAAAGAATGTGGGTTTGTATTTCTTATCGGCTAGGACAAAAGGTATCAGCACGACGATGAAAATTCATATCGAGCTAAGTTACCTTCTGTCGATTGGAGAAAATGAAGTCTATCAGAGAGACTTTGGTCATCGAAAAGAGATTTCAAAACACTGGCTGAAGCGCTATTTTTCTTTCCGATAAAGCAAAGGGTGGACTCACTCGGTAAGACAAATGATGTCGGGGGGAGTCCAGAAATTCTTACTGACCCCTCGGGTTACACCAACAAAACTAAGCATACGAAGATAAAGGGTGTCAAGAAGACAATGTGCATTGTCTTGCCGAAGAAGAGGTGTATCGATGAGACATGTCACCGTGGGGAGATCTAAGAGACATCATGGCAAATATTTTTTGTTGGTAGCACAATATTTTGGTCTTAGCGAACATAAGTTAATAGAGCAAACATCTCGGTAAGACAAAAGACATTCGGAGTATGGTGAAGTACCATTGGCTTGATTCATTAAGTCTGGTTTATAGTTGCTTCGGCGAAGGTCATGGCGATATAAAAGGAAAAAGGAAAGAAAATATCGGGGAGACTTGTGATGTCAGAGAAACTACAAGATGTCTTAGCGGATGGGTGAATGTTGAACAGGCGGATCAGTCAGAGATTTGAAATGTCTTGCCGATATGAGCCCTGATGTGATAGTGAGAATTTCAAAAAAACTTGCAACATTCATGTCTCAGTAAAGACATTAATGGTGCCACAAAGCGTAGAAGATTTTTCATATCAAGGTATGATCAATTGAAAAAATTGTCTCACAGAATTCAAAGCGAAGGGGAGCAAGGGAACCAGCAGAGCAATTAAGGCATTCACCTAGCTTAAATTTGCAAGAAAGTTACAGTAAGTTTTTTGTCCTCTCAAAATTCATAAAAATTTAAATTATGCAAGACACTGGTTCAGGAAAACTAAAGGGAAGAAAACCTGGGGAGGGTAGCCAATCAAAAGCAAAAAAGAAAAATATTGAGTTGCAACCAGAAGATATTGAAAGGAAGCTAAATCAAGACCTCATAGACCAGTTACCTAGTTCTAGACGTAGAGCTAGGCATTCTACATAGCTCAAAATGGAAGTTGACAAATTGGACAACAAATGAAAATTTATAGGGGATGTTTGGACTCCGATTAGGGGCTACAAGTTATTCAATTTCCATTATCGTAGGAGAAATCGCTTTGAGTCAGTGTGCAATCCATGGAGGCTCAATTTAGGGAAACTGGTATGCCGTAATGTTTTTATTGATGTTGAACTAGTAAAGATGTTGGCTGGATATTATGACTCAAAAAATAAGGCTATATGTGATTTATCAAGGAATCCGTTGATACATCTATTTGAGAATGCAATTGTTGAGGTTTTCAGGATGAAGGGGATATGCAGTGAGAAAATAATAAGTGAGGAGCTCAATAGTGATTTCAGAAGGATGGACACCATTTATAGAGGGTGGAGGTTACCTCTACACAGAATTAGGTGTCATGGAAAACCTACTCCAATGGAAGATAGTGAGGGGCCACCCTTTTATGTAGATCTTTTTGAACCCTACCTAAAATATACTTACTATTCAGTGGGACAAGTATTGCAGATGGAGGTACCTGAGCATATGGCGATTGTGCCCTTGGTGATTGCTACAGACATTCAGTATCACAATTCAAGATCATTTGACTATGTTGCACATGTTTTCAAAGAACTGGATGCAGGTTTGATGGCGATAAAAAGTGGTGCTTTTGTTCTCCATCTCAGAAATTATTCACTGCTAATGCACTTAGTGTTGTATTTTGGACAAGAGATAGGATTATGGCCCCAGGAGCTAAGGATTTCATCATCCAACAAGGAAGGTAGGCCATTTCTTGTTCAATCATGGACTGTTATTTGGGATAGCAGGTTTTCCAGTTCAAATTTCTTGCATTTTGAAGAATTCTTTGTGAAACCCTTGTATAGATTTTTTAACCATCCTTGTGATTATTCTTTATCTGAAGAAGTAAAAAGGTTTCTTAGGCCTAGAGATTACAATGGACCAATTAACCACAACTGGGGGGATTGGTATTGCTTAGAGAATGCCACAATGATTAGGGTTTATGGCTTTGAGGATGCACCTTTCATTATGCCCAGAGCTATCCTGGATAGAATGGCATACCTAGAAATTGTTAGGCAAATGGATTACTCTAGTGTTATGAACTTAATTTCATATGGGAAACAGGCCTTTATGCCCAGTACATTGTGTTTTAGTGATTTCACCATATTAGCCAAGGAAGGTTATGATCTGATTCTAGATAAATTGTTGCACTACAACATGAGAAGAGCACCAGTGAAAAAGAACTTTGATCTAGAAGGGTATATCCACTCTGCCAGACAAAAAAATAAATTTTAGATGGTACCATCATGTGCCCTACAAATCTGATGACATAATCAAAAAATTGGAGGCAGAGGAAGCTGAAATTGTGATTGAAAAACATGATCAGGAGTTGGTGGATGTTGAGTTGTTATCCTCCATTAAGGGGATATCAAAAGTAGATAGGCAACAAAGCTCATCTAGGAAAGTTTCAAGAAGGAAGACTCGGGACTATGCCTATATTGCCAGAGAAACAGATGTTGAGGAAACCATGGATGTAGATAAAAGACATGAAGACTATAGGTATTTCATATCAGATGATGAGTTTATAAACACCTCAGAGTTTAAGACATATTTATATAAGAAAAAAGGGAAAGAGATAATGGGACAGGTTGACAATGTCACTCCAGGAAATGAGGATCAACTATTAAAAATCTTAAAGGATGAGGTAGAAAAAGAGATGATTAACATGACCCCTGAAAAGGGAAGGGAGATGCTAGAAAAGACAGGTGTTATGATTTTTCTAGGTTTGGATCTGAATTCTGCATTAGTTTTTGATAGTTTCTTAAAAGATAACAATGCTACCCAGACGCTCAACATAGAGAAGGTGAGGGAGGTATACCTAGGATCAAGATACAATCCTCATGATGAAACATTGATGATTTGGGCCTTGCATCCTCCTCACAATAAATCAATTGTTATTGATAATGAAAAGGCATTCGGACATGTCATGACCCTAAAGGCTAGGGAGGTTGATCCTGTAGCAACTTATGATATTGGGATAAATATAGCCAAATTAAATAAAGCTCAAATCCAAGAATTGATAAGGGAAAGGGATATGTATAAAACCAATAATGAGAGGATGTTGATAGAGAATGAACACTTGAAAGACTTGGTAGGTTTTGTAACAGAACCAACAAGGATGCTCACCTAAGGTGAGAGTTCACAGAAAAGGGACCATTGGGAAGGATCAACTACATACTCTCAAGGGAAAACAGATGCGCTTGCTGCAATAATCAAAAGAAGTCAGGTTGTTCTAACCACTTGGTTAAATAGGCTCTGGGGAAAACATTCACAATTTGTGGATGCAATAAAGGAACATAGGAGAGTGGATAGCAGAATCCAAGAAAAATTGAGGAATTAGAGAAAAAGGATGATCCTAGTAGTACAAAGATTGAAAATGCTAACTATATCATGGATAGGTACAAGGATTTCTTTAAGGAGTTACGAGGAGATGGGCAGGGATTGACAAAGGTTGTCAAAGATAGATTTACCAAGTTATGTGATGATGAAGGGAAAATGAAAGAAGCAACTACATGGAAAGTGAGTGTGAAACAATACTCCAAGAGATGTTGAAGACAGCCACTATGGAGGATGTGACATTGGATGAAGCATGTGAGCAGAATGAGCGAATGATAATGATGGAGATTGTGATCCATGATGCATTGGGAGATACCGACACTCATGAGCGCCAAGATTATACAGAGCATATGTCTACAGTCCATTTGTGGCTTAACAAAAATTAGTTAAATAGTAAATTTTTTTAAACTTTTATGCTTTAAACCTTTTTGAAAAGGCACGTCCTTTTACAAACTGATGAATAAATATCCATTGTCAAATAAATTGATGGAGTAGAGGATAGAAATAGAATAGGATAGACTGTTGTAAGCATTATATTTTCAAAAATGATGACATTCAAGGAGACTATGTTGCATATATAAATTTTGAAGGAGATAATGAAAGACTGATGATTTAGTGCCTTCGTTCTGGTATCAATTGTTTGTTGGATTCTTGCAATTATTTGATTGTCTCCAATTTGATGTTTCTTGGTTGTTTAAATTGAAGTATCAATTTTATATTTGATTTATCAGTACACATTTGCTATTTCTATGTGATTTGGTTTATTGGATTCTTTAAAGAAGAATTAAAATTCCTTTCAATCAATTACATTTATCTAGGAATGTCATTTGGTTCAGTAAGAAGAATCAAATAATTAGACTTGATATTTTTCCTCAAGTAGGGTTTATCAATTACATTCTTGCATGTTTATACTAGTTATAAACTCATTGTTATATGCCAAACAATTAGAGGACCTGCTAGATGGAAACCATTCATTAAAGGCTCACTGATCTCCCTTATTTACATTACACTAGTTTTATTCATTTTATTTGGCATATCTTAATTGAACATATTAATTCATACCTTGACATTGCATATACAATTTATACCAAATTAGGATCATATCTTTCGACTGTTAAATTGCCATTTTTGGATAGTTAGATCCAGTAGGAAACATAAGTTCAAAATATTTGCTACTCATATAGGTGCACCCACCTAGGTCTAGCAGAGGCTAAAGAGTAGAGGGTTCAACCATACTGGTTGGCCTTGTTAGTTGACCAATAACACAGTGAGAGTTTGGCAACCTCTTGTGGTTCATTCAAACCAACGTTTTTGAGACCCAATAGATCATAGTTTGCATTTTCTTTTACCACCTGATAGGTGACATAAATGGTTGTACCGGATATAGATTTGTCTCAGCTAGAATGATATATCTTGTAACCAATAACCATAGATGAAAATTTGACATCTACATCAATAATTTCATCAATTTTCATTGCTCTTTTGTCATACTTAGAACCTGTCGCATCAGTGACCATTTTATTCTTCACTGATTTCAGAATTGGTAATCCACCAGAAGAATTTAGACTTGTTACAGCAATGATAGCCTCCTTTTTTATTTTGAAGGGTATGCTTAACCACATGATTTCATCATGGACTCGACTCAAAATGTAACGAACCCATTCAGATTCTTCAAAGACGAGAAATCTGACAATCTATATAAATCTATTTTCTTCTAGGGTTTTTTATTCTGGCTTCACAAAGAAATCTTCACCTATGATGTGATTATTATATAAATTCAGTAGTTGTGAGCTTCCTATCTCTTCAATATTCATGTGAATATAAACCCTAATATCCTATGTATGTAACACACCATAGAGAATGGATGAAAAGGCTCCTAATAGATCGGTCTCAATAGACTTGTACGGATGCCATTTGAACTTTGGATGGGGTCTATCCTTGAATTCTACTACTAATGGAGTAGCCATTATCAATTCACAAGTTCACAAAGTTTCACCAATAAATACCTTTTCGTCGGATCGCAGTTTGATTTCTGAAAGCTTCTTCGCACTTGAATTTTGCCTCAACTCGCCTTAATTCACCTCAGAGCTCTACAAACTTCTTTCCTTCAAAATGCAAAGTGATGAATGAAAGATATAAATGTCTTTTTATCACTCTCATACTTAACCCTTTTTGACGCAATAAATGCTTTTACCCTAACTCATCCGGTTACACTATTTTCATATATTGTGATAGATAAATCTTCTACGGACCTCCAATACTATGTATAAATTTCTCTAATAGGTTCAACAACATCTATAGAGAATATTTATACTTATTGAACTTATCCACATTCTAGTGTCAATTACCAGTAGGGGGTTAAGATATTTTCTTGATAGTTAACCCTAGGCCAAAGGCCTGAAACTAATTCTCAAATGAACTACCAGAAGCGAGTTTTGTTGTTGGTGCATTTTCTTCATTAGAGGGACTCTTCTTCACCCATTTCTTCTACATTTTATTCTTGACCACATTTTTATTGACTTCGCCTTTTCCCTTAACATCCTTCTACATGTTTCTCCTTTGATTTATTGGACCTCTTATGTTCCGACAAAATGTAGCAATGTGTCCAAATTTGTTGCAGTTATAGCACATAATTTTTTTATGTCTAGACCAGTTGTTCCACTTATTTTATTTTGATCTGCACTGGTTAGTAGTATGCCCAAATCCATTGCATGTATAACATCTGACATTTTTATAGAATTTTTTCAACACATTTCTACATTCATTTGACTTGTGACCAAACTTATTGCAATTAAAACACTGACTTGAGAATGATGGACCACTTTGATTCATCCTACTTCTACACTGAGAAGCCATGTGTCTAAACATAATGCAACTAAAACAATATCCATTAAAATTTTGAGCATTAGGTTGTCTTATCATATACCTTCCATATTTTTTCATTTGATTTCCTTGCCTGAATCTCCTTTGTCCTAATCTGGAACTTTCTCCTTCTTCATATCCAATACCTCACTTGTCACCATTTGTCCTATGACTGCTAATTAGTTCATCAAGATTGGCTGAGCTAACTTTGAACTTCTCCTTGTACTCATTTGCAGTAGAAATTTCATCTTTGAGATTATCAGTCTTCTTTTCAAGTACTTCCTCATTGTTTTTAGATTGTTCCAATTCATTGTCCAATCGACTACATACTTCAGATTTTTATTTCAGAGACTATGCTAGGTTCTCTTCATTCTTCTTCCTATCTTCAAGCTCCTTGGTCATCCTCATCATGATAGATTCCATCTCATGCTTTAGGACAACATTATTTCTAGTAATCTTTTTACATTCTTCTATCTTTTATTTCAGGGCTTGATTGATTTGTTCATCTTCAATGCTCTTACTATCATTCCGCTTAATCTGATCGCAGAGTTCCTTTCTCTTCTCTTTGGACTTATTTATTTTATCTTTCAAAGACTCAATGAGTTTTTTAGCATCCATGAGGTTTTCTTTCAATTTATGAACTTCATACTTTGACTGATCAAGATCATCTAGGGCTGCCAAAAGTTGTTGTTGAAGGTTGCTTGAATCCATTGAAAAACTTTCCAAGATCTCCCCAAGTTGTTAGACTTCTTCTTCTGAGGAACTATCTTTGATACCAATTGTTGGAAACAAGCTACACTAAGACGAGGGTGAATCAGTTTTGTGCCAAAATTAAATTTATTAACCTTTATCTTTAAAGCACTTGTAACATTCAACAAAAATGCATGAACAAGAAGAAAACAATCACAACACCATAACACAAGAATTTTCACATGGAAACCCTGTTAGGGGAAAAACTATGGTGGATGGCCAATCAATAATATGATCTTTGTATACTCAAATAATGTTTATAATATGGGGAATGCACTTGCATTTAGGCACAATGCCTAGAGCTCACTGCTCAAAGGGAAGGCTTACGTTCTTACCAAGAGAATTGTATTAAAACCATTTGAGAGTTTGAACTGAGAAAAATAGCATCTACATATGCTTGATTACAGTTCCAGTTAGGCACAATATTCAATCTTTTGTCCTACAGACTAATTTTGCACTTCTTCTCTATTCTGCTCACACTTGCAACATAGATCCTCCATGCACAAGTGAAACTGTGCATTATCAATCCTTTTCTCTGCTATTATTCACTATTCGCATCCACACACTACATACATTCACCAAGATGATATGAATGATCTCATATATATATCTACAACCAATAATTAATCACTCATATGTCGGCTTCAATAGAACAAAAGAATATTTACAACTATCAGCTCAAATCATGAGTAAACCTTGATGTGCATCCACAATGGTTGGCCACAACTTATCTAGGACCCAAAAATATATGCATGAACACAAAAGTACTTAACTAATTACTTCCCATACATTTGTGATATGATACATTCATGAAGTCAGCTCCAATACTGATAAAATAAAGAATTAGCCAACTAGATCATCTAACTCACACGTGGATCAATACGAGACACTGAGATTCATCGATAACAATAAGAATGCATCGATTAACCTTTCCTAAGATATGAAACACAAGATATTAACTAAAAATCTCCATGTGAATCGATGAATCTAAAATTGTCGAATGCTTTGTTCTTCCTTAACTGTTTGCAATCTGACTGCTGGTGTGATCAAATGATGATGTGCAGATCCAATCACCAAGTGGGGTTTCCATCAATGACAACACCAAGTGATATTCACAGTGTCTCTTTCCAACACTATAGGGTTGAGGGATTAGGGTTGAGGGTACATATGGTTAAATGATTGGGTTTGAGAGTCCTATGTATAGGGTGAGTGAGTGAGAGATAATTAAGGGTATAGGGTTGAGGACCTATAGGGTTGATGTTTTAGGGTATTGGGTTGAGGGTAGAGGGTAGAAGGTTTAAGGGTTTAGGGTGTAAGGGTTTAGGGTTGAGGGTAGAGGTTTTAGGGTTTAGAGTAATGGTTTGAGGGTACATGGTTGAAGTTTTAGGGTTAAGGTTCTAATGTATAGGATGCCAATTTCACCCACTAGCTTGCCAATTCGGTGAAATTGGCAATGTAGTGGCCTATTTGAAAAAAAGGGTCCAAGAAATAGCTTCTCCCGATGAATTTAGTGGCCTATTTGAAAATGGGTCCAATAAATGGGGTCTCTCGATGATATTAAAATCATCGGGAGACCCCATTTCTTGGACCTGTTTTTTCAACTAGGCCACTACATTCACCAGGAGACCCCATTTCTTGGAACCATTTTTTCAAATAGGCCACTACATTCACTGAGAGACCCCATTTCTTGCACCCATTTTTTCAAACAAGCCACTACATTGCCAATTTCACCAAATTGGCAAGCTAGTGGGTGAAATTGCTAACTTAGTGGCCCCACTAGCTTGCCAATTCAGTCAAATTAGTAACCTAACTTGAGAGGGATAGAAGGAGTGAGTGAGTGGGATAGACTTGAGAGAGGGAGAGGGGAGAGAGATAGGAGTGGGTGAGATAGAGAGAGAGATAGAGAGAGTTGGGAGAGGGAGAGGGGGTAGGAGGGAGAGACTCAAGAGAGAAAGAGATGAAGGGAGTGGGAGAGAGATAGAGGGTAGAGGGTAAAGGGGAGAGATCTAGAATTAGATTATAGGGGTTGAGGGTATAACGGTTAAAGGTGGAGGGGAGAGGGGAGAGAGATAGAAGGAGTGTGTGTGTGTGTGTGAGAGAGAGAGAGAGAGAGAGAGATTTGAGAGAGGGAGAGGGGGTAGGAGGGAGATACTTGAGAGAGAGAGAGAGAGACAAAGAGAGTGGGAGACAGATAGAGGGTATAAGGGTTAAGGGTAGAGGGTAGAGTGGAGAGGGGAGAAAGATAGAATTAGGGTATAGGGGTTGATGGTATAAGGATTAAGGGTATAGGGGAGAGGGGAGAGATATAGAAGGAGTGAGTGAGTGAGACAGAGAGAGTTGAGAGAGGGAGAGGGGATAGGAGGGAGAGACTCGAGAGAGGGAGAGAGAGAGGGGTAGTTGAAGAGAGACATAGGGTACAGGATTTAGGGTATAAGGGTTAAGGATAGGGGATAGAGGGGAGAGAGATAAAATTAAGGTATAGGGGTTGAGGGTATAAGGGTTAAGGGGAGAGGGGAGAGAGATAGAAGGAGTGAGTGAGAGAGAGATACTTGAGAGAAGGAGAAGGGGTAGGAGGGAGAGACTTGAGAGAGAGAGATATATATATATATATATGAAGGTAGTGGGAGAGAGTTAGAGGGTAGAGGATAGAGGGTATAAGGGTTAAGGGTAGAGGGTAGAGGGAAGAGAGATAGAATTAGGGTATAGGGGTTGAGGGTATAATGGTTAAGGGTAGAGGGGAGAGGGGAGAGAGATAGAAGGAGTGAGAGATTGAGAGAGAGATAGTTGAGAGAGGGAGAAGGGGTAGGAGGGAGAGACTAAAGAGAGAGAGAGAGGGAGGGAGTGGGAGAGAGATAGAGGGTAGAGGATAGAGGGTATAAGGGTTAAGGGTAGAGGGTAGAGGGGAGAGAGACGGAAGGATTGAATGAGTGAGAGAGAGAGAGAGTTGAGAGAGGGAGAGGGGGTAGGAGGGAGAGACTTGAGAGAGAGAGAGAAAGATGAAGTGAGTGGGAGAGAGATAGAGGGTAGAGGATAGAGGGGAGAGAGATATAATTATGGTATAGGGGTTAAGGGTATAAGGGTTAAAGGTGGAGGTTAGAGGGGAGAGAGATAGGAGTGAGTGAGTGAGTGAGATAAAGAGAGATTTGAGAGAGGGAGAGACAATAGAGAGAGAGAGAGAGGGAGGGAGTGGGAAATAGATAGAGGGTAGAGGATAGAGGGTATAAGGGTTAAGGGTAGAGGGTAGAGGGGAGAGAGATAGAATTAGGGTTTAAGGGTTGAGGGTATAGGGTAGAGGGTATAAGGGTTAAGGGTAGAGGGTATAGGGCAAAGAGATAGAATTAGGGTATAAGGGTAGAGGGGTAGAGGGGAGAGAGATGCAATTAGGGTATAGAGGGTATAGACAAAGACAAAGAAAATAAATCTATAAAAAAACTTTCTCATAACATGAAAACATTTTGAAGAAGTAGAGATGTGACCATGTTTAACAGGAAATAACGATCTCACATTATAACATGAGTGCATTATAATGCGGGTGTATTTTGGCTTGCTCTAAAAATATTCAAAACTCAATATACCCATGATCTCAAGGCCCACATTCTGCATATCCTCTTGGTTTTACATGTGCTCCAACAAAAAGTATCTTTTTGATGATGTTGTGAAGTGTGCATGCATGTTTTTCACATTCCACCACCTTTTTCATGATCTTTCAACCAACTTTGCATGAAATAGCGGAGTTTTCATGTTGAAAGGCATATAATATCAATTCAAGTCTGAATTCCATTCAAAAGTGATATACAATTGAAGTTTAGAGGGGAACAAGCTTTTGGAAAAGTCAACTTGTTAAGGAGTTTGAAGAAAGAAGAAGCAAAAGCTACATAATTGGGTAGAACTCCTACATTTGAAACTCTTGTTTTTTAGGTATGTGAGGTCTTTACACATTTTCTTTCATTATATTATGGCTTTCTTTCATTTTTTTATTTTGCATATTCCATGTTGATCATTGTTTGTTTTTCATTATAACCTTAGGTTGTCAATGCATATTTTAAATTACAAAATTCTATACACTTGCCAATTACAATTTTAAACTACATCTCTTTGAGGCATTTTGTTATTTAACAATTGACTTACCTTGTGTATGCTTCCACATTTTTTATAAACATATATATGACATAAGTTTAAAGGAATTAAAAAAGACATCATTTCTCAATCCTTTATTATGGATGTGCATACCACTCTCCAAATCTTTCATTGAGGTATTTTTTCAAACAGTTATACCAAGCAGTTGATTTCCTTGTCTATGCTACCAAATTTTCCATACATGTCTCTAAAAAATTGGAATATACTCCTCCCATATTGATAGATTTTTGAAACCATTTTGTTTTTCATCTTTATTTCTAAATTTACCTCATCACTTATGTTGTGATATATTTTAAATGTTTCCTTGAATAGTCTACCTACAAGGGATTCTAACCCTTCTCTCCATTGTTTCAAGACTCTTTATTCAAGGCTAAGTTAGCAATCCCAAACTATTTTCAATCTAACAACACTTCAAACACTTTGAAAATTGTCTAAACAAACTCAATTAACCTTCAAAATTTTCTGCCCCCAAGATTTTCACCTATCACCACCCTCTAACCACCAAAATTTATAAAAAAAAACAAAGTAATTCCATCTAGGTCATCACACAAAACCACTTTCAAGGCCCCCTAATTTTAAATTGCATTTAAACATCTATTCCTGACATTTTGGACTCATTCCATCGAGTCGTAGTATTTACAATAGGTGAAATGAGTCAATTTCTCATTTTAAGCAACCACAACCCTTCAAAATAGGGTTTCAAACCTTATTCATGACAAAAAAGACATAAAACACCTAATGACCTATCACAAAACCAAAATTGCAACTTAACTAGGTGCCCCTGCACCACATGGATCATCCATGCTTCCATTTTCAACCTATCTTGCAATCATGGCATGCCACATTACCACATTTCTTTAAGGCATTCCATCGAAAAAAAATCATGTGACCTTTGTCTATGCTAGAAATACTCTTCTAGAGGATGATTGTAAGTATTTTTTATGAAGCATTGAATGACATATATTTAATTTATTTGAATTGATACATTTTTTAGGAACTAATATTCATCTCATTACCATGCTACAGGTAAAATTATTTTCCATGCCGAAGAAACAAAAAAGGAATAAACTAACAAATGAAGAGTATGAAACCTTCAAAGCAAAGGAGAGAGAATGGGTGGCGGCATATCATGAAAATAATAAATTGGATATGATTGATGAAAATAATCCAACTAAAGAGGAACCTCAACCGTCAAAAAGAGAACATGCATTGGTAGCACAAAGGGCACGATTGCAAAATCATCGTGGTAAGACAAATTTGGATACCGTAGTTGGAGACACACCCTCTATGAAAAGTTAATACGAAGGTACACCATTAAGCACAAGCAAATGTGGAGGGACACCAATATCTACCACAAGTGAATATGGAGGGACACCATATATTGCAAGTGAATATGGTTGGATACCATCCAGTGCATCTCAAGTTGAGATTACATCATCACTCAGATTTGATGAAGAAGGTATTCCATCATCCCCACATGAACCTCAAGGTATGTCTTCTACTCCACCCTCAAATGAAGGTATGCAATCTAGCCCACCTCAATTAAGTATTGATGAAATTCCTAATGTTGAGATGTATGTACCTAGGAGAACACCACCTAGAATTTTTCTTAGAAAGCCAGAGTAATATTGATGAGGATATTTTGTAGCACATGGAAGGTAAGATTCCAACACACACTTGTAGAAGATATGCTGATAAAATTTGGAAATCATTCTTTGAAAGGATAAATGAGACCGTAATATTTCAACTATTTATTGAAATGATGCAGGGTATAAAGTATAGAAACATCACGAAGAATCTTGGGTTGAGAACATCAAATGCATCAAGTGAAAACAATATTGTGATGAATCTAATGGATTCTTATGAGAGTGTGGGTAAGACCTAACGCTCAAAGGATAGTAATGTCACCGATGTGTCATTACATCGACTTTGGTAAGTAGTCAAACAAAGAGAGATCGTCTCATTAGAAAGACGAGTGAACAAATGAGAATTAGTAGAAAAAAATTATCAAGAGCCATTAAAAGGCGGCAAATAATTGAGGGAACTGATTCAAATCAATTATGGGCATTCTTGGGGAGACTGCCATGAAAAGATAAAAAAGTTTTTGAAGCATTAAGAACACCAAATGAAGAGTATTGGAAGAATAACACAAGGCCATCTCTGAATCAAATGGATATAGTAAGAAGGAGAATCGGTAGTTGGAACCATGAGCCACATCCAAAGCATTTTTTGGATACTACTCAAACCTAATGTTTTCATAAATTTCAATAGGATTATCCTCAAATTAGTATCTGCCAAAGATATTTTGAAATTCTTCAACCTTTTTATTTCAAGATAAATCACACATGCACTACTTGTTGTTGTAAACTACATATTGAATACTCTAACCAAATTATGATGTTTATCATTCTATATGTTTATATTTTCATACTAACGATGTTTTGTAGGATTGTGGCATAGAAGCCCCACCAACATCTTCAAGAGAGTTATTATCAAAAAAATTATGTGAAATAGAGGATGGCCAAATATTCTATAGCATAGCATGCTTGGATGGTTCATTCAAGCATTGTGGTGGCTTGCAACATATGCCATTATGTCAACATATGGAAAGCACAGATGAGGTGGGACAAAAACTAGTAGAGTTCAAGAAGTATAAAATAGTGCATACATTACAAAAGATGGGTTTCAAGAAAAAAGGTGTGATTTGGCTATTCAAAATATTCCAGTGTATCAGTCTATGTCCATGTTTCATGACAATATAGTGTATGAGTATGCAAGGCATACCCATAGAGACCGATGGTTGGACATGCAATTCAAGCTATGCAAGGACACCTTTCTAGTTGGTAGCATAGTATTAGTGGTTGACTTTGCAAAGAACTACACTCTACAACCACAATGTGAGATGTAGTCATAGTATTACAACTCCACACAGGTTTTAATATTTGTGCACATAGAATTCATTCATGTAGTTGATAGTACAAAGGACCAAAGGAAGGTATTTAGGGAGTATAAATTTTATATTAGTGATGATCGCACACATTCTCCAGAGTTTGTGCAAGGTTTCTTCCAGATGTTCTATAGTGATTTGGCTCAAAGGGGCATAGCATACGATCAGCATATAATATGGTCAGATAATTGTGCAGCAGAGTTCAAGAACTCATCCATGTTCTACTAGTTGAATAGGATGCATGTCATTATAGGTGTTTAGCATATGTGGAACTTTTTTGAGGTTGGGCATAAAAAGGGGGAGCATGATGGTGTAGGAGAATGTGTGAAAAGAGAATTAGCACGAGAAGAGTTGAAGTATAAAGACAGTGCAAAGTTGATAGATGCAAGATCAATCATCAAGTGGTGGAATGCTTCGATGGATCCAGGTAATGAAGGTATGTCTTCGGTTCATAGATTTTTTTGGTTGATGGATGATATTAACATTGCACCATATGAGGATTGTTGTAAACTAATAGGATCGTGCGAGCTACACTATTTCCTTAGCTCAGATGCAGGCTCATGGAGTATCAATACACGGAAGATGGCATGCCTTTTTTCTTCATGTACAATGCAATCCTAGAATGATTTGAGTCAGGGGAGTGGGTTGACAAATGGTTGACAAGTTATCTTTTCCCACTTCACACGTATCACCCTCCGACGGCATTGGAAATAGCACAGATGGAATCATTGGCTGAATTTGACCACATATCAAATATAGTTTAACTAGGTAATATATCTACTTGCTTAGTTTTTGAAATTCCTATTGTTATCTTACTTTGTAGTGTATTCGTAATGTTGACTAATTTCAAGAGATTTTCTACACATATCAATGCAGGTCATGTTTATATAGTTATTTCATATGAATACAATGAAGAGGGAATGGACTATTAATTATGTCATTGTGTTGAGGCCAAAAATAAAATTGGAGGCCCCCAGTTATAGATGGAGAAAACATTGAATAACCTACAAGCTTAGTTATTGTTACTAGAATGTGGCTTAGAAGGTACCCACATAAGAGTGTTAAACATTGGTTTTTTCAGGACTTTGACACGTGTCATAAGATTCTTCATTACTCAAACCTTGTCATGGCATCCAATGTTTTTTTTACCAAATATGGGGGTATACCTTTGAACAAGACCTTGTGGAAGATCCATGAGTCTGACCATGAGGCAATACTTAACACAATAAAGAGTAGAGCAGACCTGGATGGTTCGTTGGATTAATTTGACATTGGTTATTATTAATTTATACTTGTATGCACATTAAATTTTTTTATGCCAATGCTATCATCTTTTACTTTTCCTATTTGTAAGTAACTTTCTAAAAATTGATTGGTATCCCCTTGCAGAAAAATGCAGATTTATGAGACATCCAAGAGAATCTCAGCCAGAAAATAAATGCAACATCCTTATTTTGACGATCTTGACAAATCTCAATTATGATTTTAAGAAATTACAAAAGTGTGTGTGAATCTTGGTGAGGGAGTTTCAAGTTATTCATTTGAATTTAACCTTATCATGAGCACCTATGATGTAGAAATTATAAGATCATCTTGAATTTCAAGTTATTCTATTCATAAGACGTGGTGTGTACAATAGGTATCTTGGAACTCCCAATGAAGATGTATGACCAGGAGTGACTAAGTTGAGAGACTAGCATGCCTATCCTCAATGGAAGCATCAATATTTATGCCTTTTTGTTCCCGAGTTCGAACCAAATGGTGTGGATTTGTTATCTATAAGTTCCTTCCATCTATTTTCATTTCATTTCCATTTTGGATGCTCTTTCTTTTTCTTCTTTTACTTTGCGTATTTGTAAGTAAACTAATAAAAATTGATTGGTCTCTCCTTGAAATGAATAATGATTTATGAGCCATCGAAGACAATCTGAAAAAAAAAAAAAAAAGCAATGCAACATCCTTATTTTGATAATCTTGACAAATCTCGATTCTGATTTGAAGCCATTATAAAAGAGTGTGTGAAGCTTAGTGAGGGAATCTCAAGTTACTCATTTGAAGTTAAACTCATCATGATCACCTATGATGTATACATTATAAGATAATATTAAATGTATGAGTGAAATTGTAAAATATTTGTGAGAACAGAGTACATAAGGCATTGTAATGAGATTTACTCAAATATTGAAATTTGGTGCAAGGGCACCAAGGTTATTGAGCAAATTTGGTTCATGGAAGTCTTAAGTTCGTTTTGTGTATTGAATTTTTTTCAATTGAATAAGGTCATATTAGACCAATTTATAATGTAATAATTCATGTTAGTTTTTTTTTGGGTCATTTTGGAGTTCATGTTGCATATTTGTCAAAATGATGTAAAATTCCAAAAATTGAAAAGGTGTCAATGTGAAAAAAGTGCAAAAAAATGTGAACTTGAAGAAACCCAATGGTCATGGGCATTAAAAGGATAGTTAGATCCATTTTAATAGGTATTTTAAGTTTTAAATATTTTGGTAACTCGAAGGAAAAGGTTGTTGAAGGTTTTTGTGAAGGAAAAACAATAAAAATCCCCTAATTTCTCTTGTAAATCTATGTTTCATTGAATTTTTTTGTTGCAGACTATAATACTTGGTCATACATAAGTATTATGTTCTGAAATATTTTCCAATTGGTAGAGATATGTTTTAACTAATTTTTGGGTTTGGAGTGAAGGAAATTCATTGAGTCTTAAGAATTTTATTGTCAAATTATTGGTTGTGGGTCTGTACAGCCAGCCATAAGGGTTTGAAGACTAAAAATGAATAAATGACTCATTACACCTATTGTTTCTCTCTCTATTTCTTAGTTTAATGAGTCTAAAATAGTAGTATTAGATTTAGGAATAATATTTAGGAGTGTTTATGGTTGTCCCAGAGGAAATTCGGTGAATTTTGGCTTAAAAATGGAGTTTCGATGTTGGGTTTTGGTGAAATTGTCTTAGGAAATATTGGGAGATGATTGATTTGGTATGAGCAAGAATATATTGAATTTTTTGAAGCTTTGGAATGGCAGGGAAGGTGATTTGAGTGCCTGGGCATGATGCCCTAATTGTCAAACTATGTATTTTGAGTGAGATTTGATGGTTAAAGGAGGGAAGTTGTAGAAACTCTTGGGGGCAGAATATTTTTATGAACCTTAAAGAATGTGTAGATATAAATAAAGGTTTTTGAGGCCTTGGTTGGTTGTGGAGAAGCCTAGAACAGTGTTTTTCAATAAACCCCTTTGGAATGGAATAAAGTGAGGGTTTTATGTTTTGGTGTTATAGGAAGTGATTCTTTCATCAAAAGTTGTGGATTTGGAGGTTTTGTAGACTCATAAGTGAATTTCCATGAAGATTTATGGTTGGAAAGGCTTTTGAGTGGGTGATGCTTTGTTAAAGTGACCCAATGAAGGTCTAGGACAGCGTAGTTGCATGATTTTGGAGAAGTTGGTCCAAAGTGACCTATGTTTTTTTTGAGATTATGCTTTGAAAGATATTAAAGGGTGTTTGAAAATATAATTTTTTAGTGGGTTTGAGATTAGATCTGAGAGTTTTGGTCTAGAAACTAGGTCTACAGACCTATAACAAAATTTTAGTGAATTTGCGAATATTTGGAGAGATAGGTTTAAAAGGGTTGTAAATTTTTTTCTAAAGGCTTGAATTGTGATTGTAGGTTGATTTCCTCCCTTCTCTACATCAAAATTTATTTATGTCCTCAAACATATGTAATTCAAGCAACATAATCCCTTAACGGTCCAAATTGCAAAAGGGCAACAATCTTTGATGGCCTATTACTCGGATACTGTGTGGGTTACGAGAATTTCATCTAAAGAATTGATATCATGTAGGGAACCTCTAAAATAACCTCTCTCAATTTTTTTTATCTCAGAGTCATTTTTCCGTGGTGTCCAATTTTGACTTGATGGAAAAAGTATCAATTACAAGCAATGTAAAGTTGCAAAATTGTGCAACTTTTTTTTTGCAACTTGTGTGACCAATAACATTTTTTCAATGTGTTTGAATAGGTATATTTATGCTAGGCATTCTCCTCTTTTTCACCCAAACACAAGGAATCTCTTTGAGCTACGTTCAACCGAATCGATCCCTTAAGAGTCCAAAGTGCAAAATGGCTGCAAACTTCAGCATGTTGTTACTCAAATATTATGATGCTTAGAAATTTAGCGTCTAATCCTATGGGATCATATTGGACCCCTCTACAATAACCTCTCTCATTTTTCACTATTTTGGAGGCATTTTCCCATGGTGGCAAATTTTCACTTGGGGAAAAAGTTGTCAAATGCAAGTAGTTGAAAGTTGCAAAGTGGTGCAACTTTCATTTTATAACTTGTGTAACCAAACAAAATTTTCCAACACATCTAAATAGGTATATTTACACTCGGAATGGTCCTCTTTTTCACCCAAACCAACAAAATCGCTCTGAGCTACGTTCAACCGAATTGATCCCTTAAGAGTCCAAAGTGCAAAATGGTTGCAAACTTCAGCATGTTGTTACTCGGATACCATGATGCTTAAAAAATTCTCATCTAATCCTATGGGATCAAGTTGTGACCCTCTACAATAACCTCTCTCGTTTTTCGCTATCTCGTGGGCATTTTCCCGTGGTGGAGAATTTTCACTTGGGGAAAAAGTTGTCAAATGCAAGTAGTTGAAAGTTCCAAAGTGGTACAACTTTCTTTATGCAACTCGTGTGACCAAACGGATTGTTTCGACGTATCTAAATAGGTATTTTTATGCTATGAATGGTCCTCTTTCGTACCCAAACATGCGGAATCGCTTCAAGCTACATTCAACCGGATCAATCCCTTAACAGTCCAAAGTGCAAAATGGCTGAAAACTTCAAAATGTTGTTACTCAGATATTGTGATGCTTGGAAACTTATCATCTGATCATATGGGATCATTTTATTCCCCTCTACAATAACCTCTCTCGGTTTTCTCTATCTCAAAGGCATTTTCATGTGGTGGCAAATTTTCACTTGTGAAAAAAGTTGTCAAATATAAGTAGTTGAAAGCTGCAAAGTGGTGTAACTTTCATTTTGCAACTCGTGTGACCAAACGGACTATTCCAATGCATCCAAATGGGTACATTTATTCTATGAATGGTCTTCTTTCATACCCAAACACGTGAAATCTTTTTGAGCTACGTTCAATCGACTTCATCCCTTAAGGGTTCAAAGTGCAAAAGGGAAGCAATCTTTGACAGACTATTACTCAAAAAATGTGATGCTTACAATTTCTCTGTCTAAGCCTATAGGATCATGTTGGGCCCCTCTAAAATAATATCTCTCAATTTTTGTTATCTCAGAGTCATTTTCCAATGTTGTCCAGTTTTTACTTGATGAAAAAAGTATCAAATGCAAGCAGTGTAAAGTTGCAAAGTGGTGCAACTTAAGTTTTTTAATTTGTGTGACCAAACACACTGCTCCAACACATCCCAATAGGTGCGTTTACACTAGGCATGGTCCTCTTTCGCACCAAAATACTATTTCATCTACTATGAATCTTATCTTTTGCAAGTGTTGTGAAGTTTATGTATCCTTTGCTTAATTGAGTTGTTCTAATCAAAGGATTAAATATATTGGGATCTTTTTATGAATCATTTCATGGGATACCAATTGAAAACATGTTTTTTGCTTTTAGATAAAGGATTTCATGGAATTCTTTGGATTAAACTGAATTCAGATATGTAAGAACAAGGGAGAATTAGGAAATGCATTGCTCAAGGATCTTAAATAAGCCTTCTTAATGTAGGGGCACCAAATGCATTTTGTGTTAATGTTGTCAAATGAGGTCTTTCGATAGTTTTAGGCGTGTTTGATTTTTTTTCAATTCAATAAGGTCCTAATATACCATCTAGTAGTTAATTAGGATTCATTGAGTTTATATTGTCATGTTTTTGCAAAATTGTCAAAAGTGTGATATTGAAAAGTTGTAAAAGTACAAAAAAAATCTAAAATTAAGGAAGCCCAACGGTCATGGGCATTCAAAGGGTAGTTAGAATAGTTGTAATAGGTTTTTTAAGGTTTAAAATATGTTGGGAACTCTATGGATGAAGGTTTTTGGAGGTTTTCTGAAAGATTGAATAATAAAGGTCCTATTTTCATTGAAATTATGTATCTTTTCTATCGAATATTGTTGTTGCAAAGTAGTTGCATGACCCATATGGCCTAATGGTGACTCCAAATTTATTTTAATTTTTTTTCTAGTGTCCTCTCTATAATTTTGACTAATTTTGAGGCGTTCCCATTGGGGTTGTAGAATCTTATCAAGTTTTCCCTATAGGCGATCTGAAACTCCAATTTTAAGGTTTTAAAGACATAAAAATATGATTATGGCTCATTCCACTAACTATAACTCCTGTAGCTGAGTGGAATGGACCTAATATGGTAGGATTTATTTTATTTAATGTTTTTGGGAGTAGGAGAGGTCATTTGGTGGTTTTTCCATGATGCCCTAGTTGTAAAATTTGAATGTATTGAATGAAATTTTATGGTTAAAGGTGGGTAGGTGAGGAAAATTCTTGGGGCAGAAAATTTTGGTGATAGATTAAGCATGCACAAGCCATTTAAATCATTTTTTATACATTGGTGAAGTGTAAAGAAGTTGGGAATTGGGATTTTCAATAAACCCCTTTGTAACTGGCTAAAAATGAGGGTTTTGTATAAAGAGGACTTAGTGAGCGGTTCACTTGCTAAAAACTGTAGATTTGGTGGTTTTATAGACTGGTAAATGACTATCCATAGGTATTTGGGGTTTGAAGATTATTTAGAGGATATTTTCTTTGTAAATTAGGCCTATTTGGCTTAAGGGGATAATGTAGAAGCATCAATTTAAGAGATTTTTTCTAAAATAGTTATATGATCTTTTGAGATATGTTTTGTTATGCCTTAAAGGGTGTTTGAAAATATAATTGGTTAATGGGTTTGAGAGTGGAGTTGTGAGATAGGTCCAAGAAACTAGGTCTACAGACCTACAAGGCAAATAGTGAAGTTGTGATGGGAATCACCCTAGTGAGGGTTTTGGAGATTCAAGACTTGTTAAAATCAGTTAAATTTGTGATTGGTAATTGAAGGCCTCCCTGCTCTCCATCACTTCTCTCTCGTTGCAATTTTGGGTGGATTATTACTTTCAAATTATTTGGAATGATTTTTCTATTTTCTAGTTGGCAGTTGGCATTCTAGAAGGATCATCTCTTGATATATTTTATACTCATTCTTAATCAATTATCAAGTTAATAATTAGTGCATTTATTTATACTTAATATTTTCTTTTCAATTTGTGCAATTTTGGAATTTGTAACTCTACTAGTATTCTTAGAAATATTGAAGTTGTTTAGCATCGACTAATAAAGTTTTTTAGCATCAATCAATTAATACTCAAGAAAAACCATGAAGGATAGCAATGATCAATTCTAGGGCTAACCAATTAATAAGTATACATGTGAATAATTCAAGCATGTACATGTGAATAAGGGAAGCACAAGTACTCAAAAACACATAAGCCTTGAAGTATACACAAATTAATACAGAGTATATGCATGAATACAAAGTATATGCATGAATACAAGGTATACACATGAAAACACGTAAGTCGCAAAGTATACATTAGAATACATGTAAGTCACAAAGTATGCATGTAAGTTGTAAAGTATACACTTGAATACACATAACTCATATCTATTGAACCATGGATTTATAATGCAAATATGGACACCATCAATAAAAAAGATTTGTATTAACCAACTATCCATGTAGGCATATATCAATATATGTCGATATAAGTACAAAATATATGTACAAAATAACCATATACGCTTATGAGAATGCCATATAGGCATACAATGTCAAATATATCCAATACAAAATATGTACAAAAATTCCATATAGGCATACAACAAAGGGCTCTAGAATAAAAATTCATTGATCTCCATGCTCTCGAAATAAAATCTTTCCCTTTTCTTGTCAATTGTATGGTGATACATTTGTCACTCATTTATGCTATGGTCGAGGAGTGCTCTTGGTGCTCCTCCTAGTGTTTAGTTCTTGGTGAAGTCTTATCTGTTACAATAAGAAGTAAAGACATTAATATATAGAAATTACATTAAAAAAATAATATGTTTAACAAAATAATCACTTACCACCATCTGATGATCACTCTCCATGAGGGAAATATTCAAATGCTCATGTTGAGGTGTGTTGAAGCCCTATATAAACCATCCAAATAGAAATTAAACTATGAATCAATAATGGTTTGATTTTTCACTAACTAACATCTATAACAACGAATGTAAATTGAAATTTAGTAATTTGCCTCATACCTCCCCTGTCAGGGCCATTGACAATTCTATAGCAGATGAAACATCGACTTCCATTTCTATTTGAACATTCAGAGGTGTTTCCACTTGCAACATCTGAAAATAAAACAACAAATTATTCAATCATGAAAACTACAATAGTGATCCACGTCATGACTTATAATGTAAAAGATAATGAACAAAATTTTGAGTACTTATTAAACTATATATTTTTTACTATCATGCTTACTATTTTCCCTATCCATATCTTGTTTGAAAGCACGTTCTTTTAGGATTTTACTGTTGAATTTTGTGGTCGATTTACTAATATGTGGTTGTCATTGATGTCAACACTATTAGCATAAATGTCTTTAAGACTATATATGTCAAGGATATTGAAAAAATTGTAATAAAATATGTTGCAGGTTGTCTATGAAGCAATGAAGATTAGTATGATCGAAAGTTTAGTATGTTGATAGTGAGAAGTTTCGGATTAAAGGGTTTGTTTTCAAGCCTATCTAGTTTATCCATCGAAAGTTTCAGAGGTGCGCATGAAGATTTCAAAAATCTATGATTTTCTATATTCCGACAGTTATTTTGTTACTATAAATGGTGTTCATGGAAGAAGATAATGTGATTCTGGTAATCTGATTTGTTGTGTATGTTACTCTGGTGTTCATGGACATTTCTAGATCATGTTCTACCTATGTTGTACATTTGCATTGATCATTGTGCTCACGATCCGATATTTTCTCGTGTGTTCATGTTTTTCATGTTCATGGCCGACAAGGTGATTGAAGTGTGTTGTGGATCTTTGAGGAAGAATATTTGAAGGTGTTTTGTGTTTGAAGACATTATTTTGGGTCTCTACTATGTTGTGGCCGACCTTGGTTGATTCACATAAATAATCTTTATTGTTTTGGGCCGACAGTTTGCATTCATTCTATTATTTTGTTGAAGTTGACATATAGTGATGTAATTTCCTGTTGAGGATATATATAATTTATTGTTTCTTCATTTGAGATGTGTGTGTGTTCTATGTGCAAAAAGTTTTAGATCATTTCAAAGTAGATCAGAGTGTGAAGAAGAGTGAAGAAGTGTTCATGTGCTTAATCGGAACTGTACTCAGGCATTAGCATATGCTACTTTCTCAGTTCAAATTCTTTAGATGGATTTAATCTGAATATTTTTTGTAAGACAGTGAGTCTTCCTTTGAGCAGTGAGCTCTAGGCAGTGTGCTTGAATGCATGTTCATTCCTCATTTACTCTTCTTATACTTTTAACAAGGTATAACTTGTGGATTAACCTCCACCGTGGTTTTTTTTCCTTAATCGGGTTTCCATGCAAAAAGTTTGGTGTTATGTGTGTTTCTAATGTGTTATTCATTCATGCTTTCACTGTTATTAATCAGATCTGAGAATAAGGTTTAATAAGTTTAATAAGTTTTAAATTCTATGACAACTAATTCACCCCCCCTCTCAGTTGTCTACCCTTGTGTTGCCAACAATTGATATTAGAGCAGGTTCCTTGGAAGAAATTTAAAAGCTTGAGGTGATCTGGTATGGTGACATACAAGGATAGTCTAAGATTTGATGGAATAAATTATTCTCTATGGAAGAATCAAATGGAATTTCATTTGAGATGCATTGGTGAATCCTACTGATACATTACAAGCAATAGGTATGTTATTCCTCAGAATGGTCCTACTACTACTGTTGAGATTAGGGATGTTGAATACAATATTAATGCTAAGGAAGCATTGTTGAGTGCTTTGACTGATTCTGAGATGATGAATGTTATGGATCTGAAGACTGCTTATGAGATCTGGAAAAAAATGGAAACTTTATATGAAGTTGATACTAATGTGAAGATGGCTAAGCTACAGAATCTCAAAGGGAAATATGAACTGTTGAAAATGGGTAATGATGAGAATATTACTACTTTCATGCAAAGAGTGAATGAACTTGTGTGTGTCATCAGATGTGTTGGTAGACAGTTAGATGAATCAAAGATTGTTCTAAAGTGCTTAGATACGTGCCTACTGCATACAAAGTTAAAGCTACAACTATTTATGAGCTCGGGACTGTGACAAATATAACCAGAGATATTTTGATTGGTAAAATTACTGCTTTTGAGTTGAGTGAATTCAGTGATTCCATTCCAAAGATAGAATCTGCATTTAAAGCTACTAATTTCGGGAGAGACAAGAAGAGATATGATCTAGGTGAAAGTTCTTCTAGAAATGTAATCAGGTATGAGCAAGAAATGAGACAGATTGAAGAAGAAGAAAGAGAACTGAATGAGCTTGAAGCACTTATTGTCAAAAGGGAAGCCAAAGGAGAAGGTAATTATAAAGGAAAGTTACCTATAAATTTTTTTTTTTTATAATAAGATAGGTCATTTTGCATCAAGGTGTCTAGAAAGAGTTCCTAAGACAAGACCTTACAAGCCTAAATTTCAAAATAAGTGTTATTATTTTGCTGATGAAGGTGTGATAGATGATGAATCTGATAAAGGAAATACAAGTGAAGATGAGTTTATGTTTATTGCTATCAAGGAAAATAATCTTGTGTCTATTGAATCTGCTAGCTGTACAAATGTGGAGAAATCTCTAGTTTCTCGAGTTGAAGAAAAAGATGAATGGGTAATTGACAATGGATGTTCACATCACATGATAGGTGATCAAAGTAAATTTTTAATCTTGGAGAAGTATGGTGGTGGTGTTGTAAGATTTGGTAATAAAAATGGTGATATAATCCATGGCATAGGATGTATTTATTTTGATGGTAAGCATAATACTGATGGTGTTCTTTATGTTGAAGGTTTGAAGCATAATCTTTTGAGTGTTGGACAGATGGTTGATAAGGGATACAATCTTCAATTCAAAGATGGAAAGTGTAGCATATTGGGAATTTTTGGAAATGTGATTGCTTCAAATACTAAAACAAAAGGTAACATCTTTCATCTGAATGTTTCTAGTAAAATTTATTTGATTGCTCAAGTTCATGAAAGTTGGTTGTGGCATAGAATAATGTGTCATGTAAACTTTGACAACATTATCAAGATAAGTTCCTCACAGGCTGTGAGAGATCTTCCTAAGTTGGTGAATCCTACTAATGCCATATGCAAGGAATGGCAGTTAGGAAAACAAACTAGAATTTCATTTCAGATCAAACAACATTGTTCAAATGAATTGTTGGAGCTTGTGCATACTGACTTGTGTGTTCTTGCTAAAATCAAAAGCTTACAAGGTTACAAGTACTTCATATTGCTTATTGGTGATTACTCTCGGATGATGTGGGTTACTTTCTTAAGGGAGAAATTTGAATCTCTAGAAAAGCTCAAGATCTTTAAGGCTATGGTTGAGATAGAGATAGGTCTGAAGATTAAATGTTTGAGATCAAATAGAGGTGGTTAATTCACTTCCATTGAGTTTAATATTTTTTGTGAAGAAGATGGGATAAAGAGACAATTATCTTCACCATGGACCCCTCAACAAAATGGAGCTGGGGAAATGAAGAATAGGACAATTCAATATGTTTCTAGAACTATGATGTTGGAAGAAAATGTCCCTCATATCCATTGGAGATAATTTTTGAGTACTGTTGTTTATATCCTCAATCTGGTACAAATCAAAGGTAATACTGGTAAGACTCCTTTTGAGCTATGGTTGGTTATAAGCCTACTATTAGATATTTCAAAATCTTTGGGAGTAAATGTTATATCAGGAGAGATGAAGATATAGGAAATTTTGATGCTAGAAATGATGAAGGAATCTTTCTTGGTTATTCTACTAAGAGTAAGGCCTACCGGTGCTACAACAAGAGATTGAAGAAAATGGTTGAAACTATGAATGTTAAGGTTGATGAAGACATTGCTAGACCCTCTAGAACTTGTGGATATGATTCTGATGATCTGATTGATAGTAAAATCAAGATTCAAACTTCAAATCAAGTTCATATCATTCTGGTGAATCAAGAAGAACAAGAAGGAGAGACTAGTGAAAGTATAGAAGAGAGATCACAAGAGCCTGAAACTCAAGAACACTCTAAAAATACAAGGTATGTGAGATTAATTCATTCAAAAAATTAGATTATAGGTGATAGGAACAAAGGTGTCTAGACTAGAAGAAAAATTGCGGAAGAATATTGTTTGATTTCAAAGACTGGGCCAAGTAATTTCAATGAAGCGTGCAAAGATGAACATTGGATTGAAGCAATGAAAGAAGAACTGCAAAAAATTGAGAATAATAATACATGGATTATTGTTCCTAGACCTAAGGACAAAAATCTAATTGGAACTAAATGGGTTTGTAGAAACAAGTTGAATGAACAAGGTGAAGTTATCAAATACAAAGCAAGACTGGTATGCAAAGGATACTCTCAGATGGAAGGAATTGAATTTGAAGAAAAAATTTCTCTTGTTGCTAGAATTGAAGTTGTGAGACTATTTCTTGCTTATGTTGCTTACAAAAACTACAAATTTTATCAGATGGATGTCAAGTCAAATTTTCTAAATGACAAATTGGAAGAAGAGGTGTATATTGAGCAACCTAATGGATTTCAATTGACTGAACAGGGAGATATGGTTTTTTGGTTGAAGAAAGCATTGTATGGACTCAAGAAATTCCCTTGAGCCTGGTATGCCAAATTGGATAAGTATCTGCTGAAGCTTGGATTTAACAAAGGTACTACTGATAGTAATCTGTATTTCAATATTGACAATGATAAAGATTTGTTTGTGGAAGTTTTTTTTTATGATATCATTTTTGGAGGAGATGATGGTTTGTGCATGAAGTTTGCTAATGAGATGCATAATGAGTTTGAGATGTCAATTATTGGAGAGTTGAAATTCTTTTTGGGATTGAAAATTACTCAGTTAGATAAAGGGATCTTTATATCTCAATCCAATTATGTGAGAGAACTGCTAAAGAAGTTTGATATGGAAGATTCAAAGCAAGTTGGTACACCCATGGTGATCGGATGTAAGTTGAAAATAGATGAAGATTCTCCGAAGGAAAATCAGACTAGATACAGATCAATGATTGGTGGATTGCTTTATTTGACTCAAACTAGACCTGACATCATGAATTTTTTATGTATTGTTGCTATATTTCAAGCCGATCCTAAGAAATCTCATGTGATTGTTGTGAAGAGAATTTTTAGATACTTGAAGGGAATAGTTGATTTTGGCCTGTGGTATCCTAAATATCATGATCTTACTTTGAGTGCCTTTACTGATGTTGATTGGGCGGGAGAAGTGAATGTTAAGAAAATTACTAGTGGTGGCACATTTTTCTTGGGAAATAAAATGATTGCATGGTTAAGTAAAAAGCATAATGTCATTTCTTTGTCTACTGCAGATGTGGAATACATTGTTGTTGCTAACAATTGTACTCAAGTATTATGGATGAAGTGAATGTTGAAGGATATGAGAATTGTGTATGATGAACCTACTGCCATATACTGTGATAATTCAAGTGCTATAAACATTTCTAATAATCCAGTGTTGCATTCAAAGACCAAGCATATATCTATCAAGTTTCACTTTTTGAGAGATAAGGTGAGTGATAAGGAAGTTAGACTAGAGTATGTTCCTACTAAGGAATAGATTGCAAACATCTTTACTAAGCCATTACTTAAGGATACCTTTGAGTATCTCAAAGGGAAGTTAGGGTTGATTACCCCTCCTAATCAGAACTAAGATGCATAGTCTTTGTATCATTCAGTGCATTCACAATCATATCCTGATCTGGATTGATGTTGTGGTGGTTGCTACTCAAGGGGAGTAGTCAGATGATTCAAATATGTGGTTCAAATCTTGTGTATCTTTTTCATTGATATCAAAGGGGGAGAAGAATACTGTGAAAAATTCTTGGAGAACTAAGGGGGAGAAGAGTAATGTGAAAAGGGGAAATTGTTGGAGAGAAGAGTTGATTACATTGATGGTGTTTTCCACATCATGTGTTGCCATCAATTCCAAAGTGGGAAATTGTTGAATTTTGTGTTGAGTTGTTGATATGTGGTTGTCTTTGATGTCAACACTATTAACATAAATGTACTTAAGACTATATATGTAGAGGATATTGAGAAAATTGTAATAAAATATGTTGCAAGTTGTCTATGAAGCAGTGAAGATCAACATGATGGAAAGTTCAGTATGTTGATAGTGAGAAGTTGGGGATTAAAGGGTTTGTTTTCAAGCCTATCTAGTTTATTCACTAAAATTTTCAGAGGTGCACATGAATATTTGAACAAGCTATGAGTTTCTATTTTCCAACAGTTATTTTGTTATTGTAAATGGTGTTCATGGAAGAAGATAATGTGATTCTGGTGATATAAGTTATTGCATATGTTATTGTGGTGTTCATGGAAATTTCTAGATCATGTTATATCTATTTTGTACTTCTACATTGAGCATTGTTCTCATGATCTGGTATTTTATCTTGCTTGTTCATGTTTTTCATGTTCATGGCCAACAAGGTGATTGAAGCGTGTTGTGGATCTTCGAGGAATAATCTTTGAAGGTGTTTTATGTTCAAAGACATTATTTTGGGTCTCTACTATGTTGTGGTCGACCTTGGTTGATTTGCATAAATAATCTTTATTTTCTTGGGTTGACAATTTGCATTCATTCTATTATTTTGTTGAAGTCGACATATAGTGATGTAATTTGTTGTTACGAATATATATAAGTGATTGTTTCTTTATTTGAGATGTGTGTATGATATGAAGTGTGTGTGTGTGTGCTATGTGCAAAAAGGTTTAGATCATTCGAGAGTAGAGCAAAGTGTGAAGAAGAGTTAAGAAGTGTTCATGTGCTTAACCAGAACTGTACTCAGACATTAGCAAATGCTACTTTCTTGGTTCAAATTCTTCAGATGGATTTAATCTAAATATTTTATGTAAGACAGTGATTCTTCCTTTGAGCAGTGTGCCTGAATGCATGTGCATTCCTCATTTATTCTTCTTATACTTTTATCATGGTATAAATTGTGGATTAACCTCCACCGTGGTTTTTTTCCTTAACCGGGTTTCCATGCAAAAATCTTGGTGTTATGTGTGTTTCTAATGTGTTGTTGATTCAATCTTTCACTATTATTAATCAGATTTGAGAATAAGGGTTAATAAGTTTAATAAGTTTGAAATTATGTGTCAACTAATTCACCCCCCCTCTCAGTTGTTTTCCCTTGTGTTGCCAAAATTTACCCATAGCAGCAATTCGGTGTACCGTTTGATAAAATTATTTCATAAAAATGTACGATAATTGTGGTGGCATAGAGAAGGCATTGAACTGTTTGAAAAAATACCTCAAAGAAATGGGGTCTCATGGCGATGGAATGCCATTACAAACAAATGCGCGTCATGGCATTCCATGTACTGACCCTCTTGATGAAACTTTTATTTTAGTTGTTTTGTGACACAGTTAGCGACCTTTGATATTATGTTGTTTTGATGTTTTATGTCATGATTTACATGACTGGTTGTGAAACTCATTTGATGATACACTATATTATTTGATGCGATGTTTACTTTCATGAGATGACATTTTATGATTATTATCTATGTTGTTATGTTTTACACATGATGATGTTATGATTAGTTATATGTTTACGTCAGTCGGTGAAGAAGACAATTGACAATTTAGCAGTACTCATCAGTGAGAGCCCTGCTATGTCACAACTCTTCTTCATGGTGTGCTTTCATATTTTTACATGTTGGATTAATCGTGCAGTGTTACGCAGCTTTCAAGTACAGGCATCAACTCCACTACTTGTCAAGTCTAAGCGTGTCATGACCCAATGGAATCATCGATGGGAGATAGACTTGTCCTCTATCCTTAACCTTCATTCTGAAAAGAACGAGTATTTGTCGTCACCTTTTTTGTCTTGTCACCTATTCGTTGCATGCTTGCAGTCGTTTGTTAATGATTGAGTTTGTAATGTTTATATTATGTTAATTTGGATTATTATGATGTTTTAATTAATATTAATGTTGCTTTATTTGATTTAATGATATGATTAAATTAAAGAAGTTATTTTTAGTTTATTATGTGATTAAATTAAAATATTAAAAATATCTTGCTTTCGAAAAGAGCATTTAATTGTAATTGATTTCATTATTCAATTTGACATTTCAAAAATATAACTTTTAGTTCTGATCTAGAAAGTTGAAATATATTGTTAATCTGTTGTGTCTATTGAGTTTAATGCATGTGTTGCATGTTGAAACTGAAAGTTAAAGTTGAGACTTAAGAATAATGGGAAAAGGATATAATCTGGAAAAAGGTCATTCTTGCACACACAGTTTTGATATTCGAACAGTAGGAAGCAGAAAGATGGTTTTCAAAAGATATCGTCTAGAATTTTGGAATTTCAGGAATTGATCATAGAAGTTGCAAATTGTGTTAAAGACTGTGCTTAGATTGTGGAAAGTAGAAGGTTTTATTTTGCGGGGTTTTGTTGTGTTCATCCTCTGTTTTCAGGGAAATGCTTTCAGGTTCTTTTCTTGATTAAATTTTCAAGTGTATTTCGATATGATCATGTTAAAATTCTACTATGAAAATTTTGTCTTCAAAACTTGCATGCACCACAGTAAATTGTTATATTAATTCCTAAGCCTTTGGAAATATAGTATGATAGATCAGAAAACGAAAACACTATAATGAGTATGGATTGATCTACTAAAGAAATACATGATAGAAGTAAAACACTGTAGATTTAGCCTCTTATGCATTTTTTTCTGAAAACTATTGTGTTGTCACATCTACATATAAGTTTGTATGAATCTCTGCAAAATCTAGGCGTTCTATGGTCTTGTCGTCGTGCTTGGATAACCCTGAGGATTTACCTGTTTTACTATCCTTTGAACAACCCACTCTTCTAAGATACCATTGTCGGCCTCATGTCTAGTATTGTGTTCATTTTTCACTGCATGTAATGTTAGTAATCTCTTATGTCGCAGCCTAATGTCAAATCTATTAGGCATACTAGTGTGGCTTGGTTGGTGGTGAGCAAGAAGATTGCATGTTTCCTGTATGTTGATTGTGATGCATATTTCTTGTTTCTATCAATAACTTGGGTGGTAGTCATTTTGTTCAGACTTTGTTGCATGCTAACGCCGCTCACTGTATTTGAAAGTTCCTTTGAGATTGTTTTTGGGTATGTTAAGTTCGGTTGTGGATCCATTCAATAAATGGTTTACCTGTTAATGATATTTGATAAGGTTGTTAGTCTCTTTGTATCCATGCATTTGGTTGCAATTTTTCCTTTTTGTATCCTTGTTGATAATTCCTTGGCGTCGGCTTTTCTAGGTTATACATTTCATTTGCAGTTTCCACTATCGTTGTTGGGTCATTCTTATGCCATAAGAGTTGGCTCTGCACATTTCTTTCTTCGACCTCCTCTAATTTTTCCTTTTGAATTGCATGGGAAATGTTCCTGGCTAGGTCGAGTTTCATTTTGACTGCCTTTGGTTGTTCTTACCTTGCATATTAATGGTATAGATCGTTGCACCAAATGGATTTTCGAGTTTATGTTTCAGTCTGCATGCAGCATGCATGCTTGTTAGCTTGAGTCACCGATTCATGCTCTTGTTTTGTGGATGTTATTATGCTACTTCTTTCCCTGTAGATGAATGAGCAGGTTGCATGTGGTTTGCATGTGTACTATCTTTCTGTCCTAGTCATTTTTCTTTGTTAATCATGTTATCAAACTTATTGTTCACCCTTTAACTTTGTCAGTAAACTTGAGTTTAGCGGAGCTTGAACGTTTAGGGAGATCTGCGGTTATGACCACAATTTGTTCTTGAATTTTATACTTATGTTATCTTTTCATCTTTTCGTCATCTTTTGTTAGAATCTTCGTGTGGACAAAAATAGGGAATGTTAGTAAACTAGTTAAATAAAGTTTCAACCCTTTTTTAAAAAATTTGAATAATGGAATGTGAAATAGTTGACATATTTTATTCGATCGTTCTTTCACTAAAGTCATGATAAGTTTTAAGTTGAGATTAGACCTTATGTTGATAATTGTCACTCGAAATATAATCTAAGATTAAGAAAATATATTTTTATATATAATTTTTTGTGTAAGTTAAATAGTATTGGCATTGGTTATTTGAAAGTAAATGTTAGTTAGAATTCGGAGTATTAATAAGTATATTAATTTTATGATTTGTCTATATTTAATGTAAATATGAATACACGTATATATTCTGAATTAGAATATAATTCTATTATTTATTATTGTTCCTATAAGTCTCTTGTGTAATGGAGATTATTTTAATCAGAAGCAATAGTCAAAATGGTAAGTTAATTTTGAATGGATAGTGTAATGGTAGAATGTCTAAATTAACAAGTAGAGAACAGTAATGTTTATTTGAAACGTTAAATTATTTTATAAGTTGCAAATAGGAGTATGTGTCTTCATATCAATTATATATTGTCGAGATTTATTATTATTATTTGCTTAATGAAACGAGTTATTGGTTAGATTATAAATGTATTAAAATAAGAAAGTGGTTGCAAATAATTTAATTTTAGAACCTTGTGTTATCCCATTAGTTCTTATGATTAAGTGTATGTATTTAGATTTGAATTTTTTTGAATGTTTAGGGATACTTTATTTAAGATTGAGAAATAGTAACATCAATATGATTAGGAAGTAATTATGACTTTTTGCTCGTTTAATTTTCAATGTTTGAGATAGGAATGTATTATTGATGATCTTGAAGATGGATTGTAAATTTCGTTTCAAAGGTGTTCTTGATTAGTGATATTCTTGCTTTGTTTTGAGGTTTGGTGTCAAGAGTATTGTTACCTAGAGGTTTTAAAATTGTCGTTTACAAGAATGAGTTATGTTTATATCTTTATGGTGACCTTATCTTGATTATTAAGTTGAAACGTGGACCACATGTGTTATTTCATTATGATTATTTATTGGATCAGTTGACTATAAGTCCTTGTGTAAGAGGTTCATGTTGCATGCATGTTGTCTTCTTGTTTTAATCTATTTGTGGAGTTGTACACTAGGAAGAGTGGCTTTCGATAGGGGTCGGACCCGAAAGTGGTTGCAGGGGTAACCTCTCAGAAGTATGTTAATCAAGTGATAATTAAAATAAGTTGTTAGGGGTTTCGGGTAGCATCTCATATTAATACAAATAATTTAACCTCATTCATGACTCAAGTGACTTTTCGGGCTTGGGATGAGTGAGAAGGCCTGGAATGGCGAAGATCAACTATCTTGTCCCTTCGAAAAGTATGTTGATCCCGCATGAGTGAGAGTGGGGGTCGGGGATCGGTTGAGGTTGCCAGGGTGTATCCGAGAGATGGGGTTGGTAACCTATGAAGATCCCATTGGGTAACCCATGTCAAACTTGTGTGATGACACTATGTCCTTGTACACTTTTTTTTTTCTCTTATGTTGATTTACTTGTGTTTGTGAGTCGCCTCTAGGAGTTTGGAGTTTGTCTTTGACTGGTTTTGAGTTGTCATGTGAGTTGACCTTGTAATTGTATTGTTCTATGTGATGTTAGTTTGACTTGAGGACTTCTTCTTTCTCCTAGCATGGGGGGTGAGCTTTCGAGCTCCATGCGGTTGGGAGGAACGTGCCACATTCTCCATTGGGTCCCCTTCAGGTATTTTGTTTGTGATAAGTTTTCTTGGTTGGATCCAAATTGCTTAATGGTTGCGGAGTCTAGCTCTTGGGACGTGTCATGGCATGGATGTCTTCTCTTCCTTAACTCATTGTTCATTGTATTACACTCATGATGTACATGACATGCCTTGTATCAACACTTGTATTATTCTAAGATTTTTTATAATCTCAATTATTGTATGTAAACTCTTATTGTTATATTTATCTGGACATGAATTCTCTTGAGTATATTATTTAAATAGCTATTGTATTGTATTGTTGTTATTCATTGTAGTGTAGTTGTGGAACCCTAAAACGTTTATGGTTGTTGTTGTCACATGTTATGTATTTTTTATTTTTTTTAAATTGTTTTTTATGTGATTGTCATTAGGTTTTTTGGGTTCCACGGCGGGGCATTACATTCCACCACCATAAGACCGCATTTCTTTAAGGCATTTTTTCAAACAGTTCATTTCCTTCTCTATGGTATTATGATTACTATTATTCTTTGATAGAAATTCTACCAAGCATCCATAGTTTGTTGGAAAGCACCTATTTTAGGCTTTTAGTCATAGTAGCAAGGAAGTGAGTAGTTTGATAAAATTCTTTGCTACACATGTATAGAAAATATGGTATCATAGAAAAGGTGGTGAGTTGTTTGAAGAAATGCCTCAAAGAAATGTGGTCTCATGGTGATGGAATGGCATTCCAACACCATGAGACCACATTTCTTCGAGGAATTTTTTCAAACTAATAACTGCCTTGTCTATGTTATTGCTTACTATTATGCTTTGATAGATTTTTTCCAAGCATTCATAGTTTGCTGGAAAGCACCTTTTTTAAGCTTTTAGGTCTAGTAGTGAGGAAATGAGTTGTTTGATAAAATTATTTGGTAGACATATATGGAAAATGTGGTAGCATAGAAAAGGAAGTGAGCTGTTTGAAAAAGTGCCTCAAAGAAATTGGGTCTCATGGTGATGGACATCACCATCAGACTACATTTCTTTGAGGCATTTTTTCAAACAACTCATTGCCTTGTCTATGCTATTTCTTACTATTATTATTTCATATATTCCTTCCAAGCATCCATAGCATACACAAGGCAGTGAACTGTTTGAAAAGATGTGTCAGTAAAAAGTGGTCTCATGGAATTCCATGACAAGAAAATGCAATTGGATGCTTCTTCTACTTATTACTTATGCTATGTGAAGTATTTGCATCACTTCTTATGTTGACTTTCTAAACAACTATATTGTAGTTGAAATTTTGTCATCTATCAACATCTAGTTATTAGTTATGGAATGTGAAGTAATGCTTTGAGTTTGAAAGATGTGCAATGCAATGTAATCAATGATATGAGTATAAACTACATAAATCTATTAAGTACAATTCATTAGTTAAACTCTTTATTATATTACCTATGTAGGTTTGACTAAATCCACTAGCACTAGGAGGTGTTCCCTTGAAACCTCCAATATTAGCCTATTCAACATCCAAAATCACATATTAAAATATCATTCATTAAACAATGCTATTAACATGCAATAAATTTATAATTGTTTACTAGTTACATACCTCAATGGTAAGTGCAATGGAGAAATAAATAGGTGTAGGGCCGGTGTATCCAGTATCAACATTGTGACCCTACAATTTTATTAAAATCATAAAACTAAATTAGTTAATCTTGCATTTAAAAATTGAAATTTAATAAATTAAATTCAATGAACATGCTAACTTTTACCTGAGTATCAATGTCATAGGCCTCATGAAAAATGCCAGTTGCCCTTGCCATCTCCATAGTTGTAGATGGATCCTATGTAGCAACCTCCTGAGTGTCAGTGGGGTCATATGAACAAGTCGCCCCGCAAGATTGACACAAATGGGATTGAAGCCCACCACTCGAAGACTCCCCTAGATGGCATTGTAGAATAGGGTTGGCATGTTGAATGACACTCTAGGTCAAAGAGTTGATGGCCTACAAATTCTCTACGTTGGTGATGGCACTCTTAAATTTTGCAAATTTGAGATGCCTATTTCAAAAAACTTCTTCTACACTTTCAGAAGTGCACCTGATGAATCAGTCCTGACTGACCCACTTTGGAGGCTTGCGATTTAAAACCTGTTGATTATCGTGCAAAACCCATTTGCAGACATACTCAATAGACATATGTGAGCAAGCATGTCAAATTTTAGCTTCTGATGATAAGTTTTGATAGGGTTTCGAAAAGTGAAGTTGGAGGGTTTTCACAATGTTTTGTTGTTTGCAGACGTTTAGTTCTAAAAAACAGCTTCATGTTTGAGCTTGGTTTTCACAACCTATTGACCGTCATGTCAAAATGAAAGTTGTTCCATATTCCCCATGTCAAAATGATCTCGGGTGTCAGTTTTCAAAACCTCATGATCTGATTTGCTATTTTTAACAGATCGAAACCAAATGCAGTTTGTTCTGCTTTGCATCTGCATTCCTGACAGCCTTTCTAAATGGCCAACTTCGACTATCAATAACTTTTGATCAGTGATGTTTCAAGCACATTCCTTATGCACATGTGCTCAAGGTACCTAAATGATTTACTATGTCTGATTGCAACTCGCCAGGACTTAATTCACTATTTTTACAAATTGGCAATTGGATTAGTTTTAATTGGTGTAGAACAGCTGTTGTTTCAGAAAAGGCCTAACTGGGCAACTTTGCCAATTAATATCTTTCACCTTGTGATTGATTTCTCTGAGCCGTCTTTTGCACTATATTCTCAGGTCAAATGACTACATGCTTGCAGGTTTTGATTTCTCCAAGAGGTCGTTTGACTAGTTTTCTAGATTGATTCTTGAGCCAACTTGACCTGTTTTGACCATTTTCCAAATGTGCCAAAAAGTTGATTCTGATGTAGACCCAGTTCATTTTTCAACTTCAAAAGTATTCAAAAGGTAGTATCAGACCGTTTGAGGGTAAATCATGTTTGAAAATGAAATTTTTTTTTAGCCGGAACCACATTGGGCCCGACATGCTTTGCACAATTGTGGAGTTCTTCAAAGAGAATATTGTAGTCAAGGTTGTGAGAACAGTATATGTTGGTGAATTGCTTGTTTAGTATTTCCTAAAGATAATAATAGAAAATGCAAGTGAATTGTGGAGGTACACATAATACATGTAATATGTCTGACCAATGGAATTCAGTAATCTTAATGTCATGGAATACAAATGCACAAGAAAGTGGTGTTTCTTTTAAACTCATAAATGAATGAGGGATTGGGGTCCAAGGCAAAAACCATTGTTATATTACCTAAATCCCTTATCAATGAGAAGGTCAAAGCTATCAGCCTAGTGGTTTTGCATAACAAAATCAATGTGAAAGATGTCAAGTTAAGAATCAGTTGAAAGATGTATCACCAGAGGATTTTCATAGAGAATGGGAAGGTTATAGGTGTCATGCTACTTTGGAGCAGTTGCCTGAATAAGACCCAATTGCGTCTGGTTTCATGAAATACCATTGCTACAACGGCTACACACCAAAGTGAATCTATGAAAATGCCTTAGAAACTATTGGGGAAAATGTGACTGGCAAATTAGGGGCAAAAAGAGAAGGTGAGGTGGACGCAACCTTCCATCAAAAAACATTAGTGAATGCAATTGGTTGAATGCCAATTGACAGGCCTGGGCTAAGTGAAGGGAATCCCATGACTGCGGGATAGGCACAAAATGGATTGTAATAGAGTCCTCAAAGAAACTTTTAAACAAATGCAAATAGCAAGTGTGTGAGGCATGCACATGGTACGAATGAACAGGGGCACGGTTTGGAAATCATGAAGATTGATATTCATCAAAGCACAAAAGAAGAGAGGTGTGGCCTGGTGTATAATACACACAAGGTGAATGCGCTGGCCATAGGGAGTTGGGGCACATTACAGTGAATGGGAGACCCGCGCAAGTGTGGAGGAGAACAATGATGAAGGGCACAGCCAAGTGAGGTACACACCACACATGGCCAGATGGGGTCCACGCACAGCAGTGAACTGAGGTTATGCACACAGTGAAGAAGCCCACGGCCAACAGTTGGTGATGGGGCTCGAAGCAAATGAATGGAGGAGTAGGGGCGCGACCTACAACAAGGAGGCCACGCCCATGAAACAAGGAAATGGGCCCGTGTGTTGTTAGTGGTGGGCATAAGCCAGTAGAAGAATGGAAGTAATGGAAGCATGCATGAAGGAGGAGAAACAAAGCAAGGGGAGGCCCATGCCAAGGTGAGGAATGGTGAGGGAAGAGGCTCGATGGAAGAGGATTGTAAATGCAGAGCACGGGAGCTCAAAAAATTGCAATTTAGGTCAATTCTCGCAAACCTCGCCAGTTTTTTGGTGGCATCACAAATAAGGTGCGAGGTTGGTGAGAATTGGTGAAAATGCACGCCCGTTTTAAATTTTTGAAAAGGTTAAATAATGTTTGATTAAAACGGGGTGGGCTCGATGCTAAATTTTAAATGGTAAAACATGCCCGTGGGTATAATTTTTAATATTTACTCAATAGTGCAACTGGGTGAATAAAATATTCACGGGGAAATATTAAAAAATGATTTTATTGATCATTTTATTCTGCAGGGGGTGAATATTTAAATGGCACGAGTATTTTATTTTATCAGGTGGAGTATTTTTATCCACAGTGGGTCAATGGTAAATGGTTTAAATGGAAAATATTATTTTGATGAAAATGAAGGGCACAGGTAATATTTTGCCTTATGGATAAAGTGATTTTATTAATTTGATCATTTTATTTATGAGAGGTAAGTAATGCAAAGGCATGGTGGAAATTAGAATGAAGGCTCCATTATAAAGTTAAATACTTTATATTGGCTGGAAATTGCAAATAAAGTGCAGCATTGTGAAGTAAACAGAAATAAAAGGCAGAAACAGAAGTTTGCACGAGAAAGAGATATTTTCCAGCTGGGTGAATTTGAAGAATCTCCACATGGGCATGCTTTCTGTTGCAAAGCAATAATCAAATGATGTTGTTTTTGAGGGAATATTTTTGTTATTACAAAGGAAGAATGAAGAGATATTCTTTTCAGTTGGATCAACGGTGAATGGAGCTTCCAGATGGCAATTCCAGATCAAATTTAGGGCTGCTCCTACTTGCCTCTCTTCTTCTATATCTTCTATTATTCTCTCATTGTATAGGGTTCTAATTTTTTTGTATTGGGTTGGGTAGATAGAGATTTGTATTTTCTGAGTCATTGTTTGAATCTGTAAGCTGTAATTTTATGAATTCAAAAGTAAATACAGCCAGTTTATGCAATTAACATCATGAAGTGTTTCCACATTCATGAATGTCATCAGATTATCTCCACATTTGTACACTTTCAGTCATGTAAATTCAATAATACAAAGTATCTTTGAATTTATCATCTCAAGTTTCATGAGACTATTTTGTCTATTCATTGTTCTATTTCAAGGAAATGGTTAAAATGCTTTGAGGAGGTGATTGTGATTTTAGGTGTGCAGATGGGATTTGATAAGAAGAATCTGATTGATATCAAGAGAAGGATTTTTGGTGCAAGGCACTAACAATTAGTGCAAAGCATTAGCAAGTTAAATCCACTAGTTGAAGACTGTTTGCTGGAAAATTTGTTTTATGTGTTTGACTCCATGGCCCAAAACTGGCACTGATCTATTATGTAGTTTTGTGCATCTCAGAAACAAAATTAAATGCAAAATCATTCTAATCTTACTGTGTTATTGTGTGTCCAGCTTTCCAATGGCTGAGAGAGGGTTAAGCTACTGAGAATTTAGCCAAATTTAAAGTTGTCAATGCTTCCCTTAGTGTTGTTTCATTGGGAATTATCTGCTTTGTAAAACAATGTCAGTGTATGAGTGAATTAATTTTTGAGCATTGTTTAGGTTTACCCACCTTGTCCCTACAGAGCCAGAAGTGTAGGAGATGTCAGTCTTTGACTGAATCTTGTCAGTTGGCCACTAGCCTTTGTTGTTCTTTAATATAGAGGTTGGCTATCTCTTAGAGAGTTTCAAAGTCTAGCTAGTTTTTTTTTTTAAACACCAACAGAATGGAGACTCCGCTGGGGAGAATTTGAGAAAATTATAATTGCAGAATCTAGCCTTAAGAGTCAGTGCATAGAGTCAAATGATTTACCATTCTGATTTAGTTCAAAGTTTGAAGGATTTCAACCCTGGAGAAGAAAGTGTTGCAATGAACCTGAACAGTTTTGTAATTTGTGGTGCTCTGCTGGTGGAATGAAACTCAGAAATAATTTTAACTGTAAAGGAACTTCATAATGCTTGAAGTTCAGTCCTCTGTGAAAAGAGGTGGTGACTCTGTTGATAGAACCTGTTAAAAATTTGAAGAAAGTTCCAGATCTACAAATATTACCAGTCAAGAAGACAATTTGCAGCAGTTTAAAAGTTTCCAAGTATTCTTCACTTTAGGTTTTCAAGAATTTGTGTATGAAGACCATATTTGAACTTCTTAGAAGAAACTTTGTTTCCCTATTGAGTGAGTTAGCACTAACAAAGGGAAAGAACAGTAAATTAAGTTTGCACACTTTTATTTATTGGATTTGTTGAATGTAATTGCAATTCCATTGAAAGAATTGTGTTTAGTGCTCAAATATCTGCTAGTTTGGATGGTTAGAATGCATTTGTGTATATTAGGGGTTTCCTTCCATTTGTATTGTCATAATCTTCAAGCCCAGGTTGTCATTATGTCAGTAGTTATCCCTGTTGTCCATCATGTGGTCAGGCTTGTAATTATGCACAATTAGTGAGCCTTAATTTGTAATATCCATGGATCACCAACATAAAGTAGTTATACCAGTGAATACTTTGATTCAGCTTGTTAAGAAATGTCAAGAGTATAATAATATTCAAGCATCTAATACCCCAAAGTGTAAGAAGCCAAGAGTTAATAAGCCTAGGTTAAGTCCTGAATGGAATCATGTATTTGAAAGAGGACTTAAAGAAATGGATGAAGGATACCAGTTGTTTCAACAAGCCTAGTCAAGAGACCATCAAACTGTGTCTACTTGTGAATTCATTGCACCCATTGTCAATTCCTTTGATCCATTGTATGCTCAGTTAGATTTGTCATGGGTTGATTATGAAACTGAAAGTATGTCAGCTCATGTTTATAAGGAGATGCCTACATTTGATGGGTATACCGTATGTGAAGGAGATGCACATGTTCAAAGTTTTTCTAGTTTCATGGATAAACATTCATTGAGAGATTAGGATATGCGGATGAGATTTTTTGTTAGATCTCTTGAAGCACGAGCTCAAGATTGTTATTTAAGCTTTCCTGATAAGTCATTTCCTTGTTGGGATAAATGAGTGGTTGCTTATAGAGAATAATTTGCAAGAGATCCCTCAGACCTTTTCGTAAGGTTAAAACAGATCAAGAAACAAAATGAAGAGTCAAGTGTTGATTTCAGTCATAGATTTGTTGTTTCTCTTTCACTAATCCTAGAAAATTTCAGACCTAGTACTTCTGACTGTATCCATATGTATTTTGAATCTTATGAAGAAGGATCTAGTATATTGTTAAAATATTTTTAAATATTGAGTATGTAGATGGCATACACAGTTTTGGATAGTTTGGAGAAATAGAGGAATGAGTATGTTCAAATTTTGTTGTCTTCAGTTATGGGAAAACATGCTGATGGAATCAACAGTTTTGTGAACGAAAATGATCAGATTTTTTCAAGCAAGTGCATACTTGAGAAGGTAAATGACAAGAAAGATGCACAATTAGATGATGAGGAAGTTGTTAGTGAATAACTTATAGAAGAATTATACCCAACTGCAAATCAGCAATTGAGTCTTCCAAGCCAAGAACCTGAAGAAGAATATGAGTTGGATTTACTCTTTAAAGAAGAGATATGTGATCAACAATATGATGATACAAGTGATTATGTCAAGCCTACAAGTGTTGAATGTAGCTTTGACAAAAGTTTGCATACTGAGACAAGAGGGTTTTTTGGTCTAGGAAATTCTCTTGAGAACATCAGTGTGTCAGGTGCAAGTGACAAAGTGTGTGATGAATTTCATTTCGAAGGACAAGCCACAAGCAGCTACAATCAGGAGACCATTTCTGGTTTTCAGTTTGATAAAGAAGACATTTATGATTATCCTCAAGAGGATGCAAGTGACAAGTTCAGTGATGATACCCAATCTAATGTTGAAATGTAAAGTGATGTGGATTGTTGTTTTGACAACCCAGAAGAAAGTAAGAAGGGAGAAGTGGACAGTTTATTCACTAGGAGTGGTTATGACTTTTCTTGTGATAATGTTGTTGTCAGTAATTCTACCTCCTATGATTGGGGAGATCTAGTTTATGATCAACCTACTAAGTTCTCAAAGTTGGAAGATGATGATCCTTTGATATGCCCTGATTTGCAATTTGATATTGCATCCAATTCAAGTGAAGGTGAAGAAGAGGAAGTGGTTGAAACAATAGACCAAAACAATGATCTATTGACTTGTGAACAAATTTCAGATCTGTTGACCACAGGATATCAGAAATGTGCACATGAGGACAACTCTCAGTTGTTGTGTGCAACCCCTATTGACTTTGATAGTGATGGTGACCTTCAAGATGCAAGGTATGATGCAAGTGAATCTGATTCTCTTTCCAGTGATGAACTAATTGATCATGATGATGATATGGATGAAGACAAATAGAAAATTAATTGTGATGATGCACTGTATGATGAGTATGAAGATATGAACACTGATGTAAGTTCAGAAATCTCTTTTGATGAGTTTGAAGCAGCAAATAACCATGAGGTTTACATATCCAATGAGTCAAAACTTGAGGATTGTAATGTAGATTTAGATAAGTCTTTTTTTGATGACTTGAATGAGCCTAGTCATGATTCTTTGAGTGAGAATGAAGATGTTGATTTCGATGAGAAATCAAATTATGCTTATGAACCAGAATTGCTAGTTGTTGAGCAAACTTGTAATATTGAAGAGGTTGATACCTTATGTTTAGAGGATGACTATATGATTACAAATGATGATGAGTTAGAAATCCCTGATGACTCTCAATACCAACATGATAAAGAACAGTTACAAAGTGTGTTAATACATGAGTGTATTTGTTTGTGTACACTTAGAGACAGTTTGCATGATGAGCAAGATCTTTTGGTAAGTTCTTGTGATAGTTTTAATTCTGATATGCAAACTAGTAATCAGTTTGAGTTTAACAGTTCCAACCACAAGGTAGAATGTGAGTGTTATTTTTGTCAGCTGGAAGAGGTTTTCATAGAATGTGGCAATGTGAATAACACTGAAACAAGTTGTTTTCAGCTTGAGAATGATTTAAATGATAAATATAATCAGTTGTTGCCACATGATAATCAGCATTTTGAAAGTATGTCTGACTTTCATATGCATAGTGATTGTGAACATGTTGATGGTGTTGTGAATGATTGTTTGTTAGGATATACCGACATGTTTCATTAGGCGGATGGTTCTAATCAAGCTATGCTTTCAAATGGTCTTGATCCCCATTTTCAAATATTGCCACTTAATACTAAATACGAGAATGAAGAAAGTAACAATGATGTGACATATCTGATTTGGTTGACATATGATAACAATGCTAAATAGAGAACAAGTTCACATTTGCACAAGGGCAGCTTGGTATTGATGTTTGCAAAGATGCAGTCACCTGTGTTGTTGTGGTTTGATAAAGGCAAGCATAAGTTGAGGGAGATCAACTCTTTCTACAAAATTGTGTTTGACAGAGGTAGATGTTGACCCCCCTTTTTTCATTTGGTGACCTGGGGTCATCAAATGAAGTTGAAAAAAATGATTAAGTGAAGGAACAGTTTAAGGACACCTATTGGACTCAGCTTTTGGTCTACTCTCCAGAGATCTGGAATCTTGCTATGCCCACAGGTGGCATAAATCCCCAGTCAGAGCCACTGATGGCACTCTTAAATTTTGCAAATTTGAGATGCCTATTTCAAAATTTTGCTTCTGCACTTTCAGAAGTGCACCTAATGAATCAGTCCTGATTGACCCACTTTGGAGGCTTACAATTTTAAGCTTGTTGATTGTCGTGCAAAACCCATTTGCAGACATACTGAGTCGACATATGTGAGCAGGCATGTCAAATTTTAGCTTCCCACAATAAGTTTTGATAGCGTTTCGAAAAGTGAAGCTGGAGGGTTTTCACAATGTTTCGTTGTTTGCAGACGTTTAGTTCTGAAAAACAGCTTCCTGTTTGAGCTTTTTTTTCACAACCTGTTGACCGTCATGTCAAAACGAATGTTGTTCCATATTCCCCATGTCAAAATGATCTCGGGTGTCAGTTTTTAGAACCTCATGAGCTGATTTGATATTTTTAGCAGATCAAAACCAAATGCAGTTTGTTCTATTTTGCATCTGCATTCCTGACAACCTTTCTGAATGGCCTACTTTGACTGTCAATAACTTTTGATCAGTGATGTTTCAAGCACATTCCTTTTGCACACATGCTCAGGGTACCTAAATGATTTACTATGTTTGATGGTAGCTTGCCAGGAGTTGATTCACTATTTTTACAAATTGGTAGTTGGATCAGTTTTAATTGGTGAACAGTTGTTTCAGAAAAGGCCTGACTCGGCAACTTTGCCGATTAATATCTTTCACCTTGTGATTGATTTCTCTAAGCCGTCTTTTGCACTATATTCTCAGGTCAAATGACTACATGTTTGCAGGTTTTGATTTCTCCAAGAGGTCATTTGATTGGTTTCCCAAATTGATTCCTGAGCCAACTTGACCTGTTTTGACCATTTTCCAAATGTGCCAAAAAGTTGATTCTAATGTAGACCCAGTTCATTTTTCAACTTCAAAAGTATTCAAAAGGTAGTATCAGACCGTTTGAGGGTAAATCTTGTTTGAAAATGAATTTTTTTTTTTAGCCAGACCCACATGGGGCCCGACATGCTTTGCATAGTTGTGGAGTTCTTCAAAGAGAATATTGCAGTCAAGGTTGTGAGAACAGTATATGTTGGTGAATTGCTTGTTCAGTATTTCCTAAAGACAATAATAACAAATGCAAGTGAATTATGGAGGTACACATAATACATGTATTATGTCTGACCCATGGAATTTAGTAATCTTAATGTCATGGAGTACAAATGCACAAGAAAGTGGTGTTTCTTTTAAAATCAGTAATGAATGAAGGATTGGCGTCCAAGGAAAAAACCATTGTTATATTACCTAAATCCCTTATCAATGAGAAGGTCAAAGCTATCAGCCTGGTGGTTTTGCATAACAAAATCAATGTGAAAGATGTCAAGCTGAGAATCAGTTGAAAGATGTATCACCAAAGGATTTACATAGAGAATGGGAAGGTTATGGGTGTCATGCTACTTTGGAGCAGTTTCCTGAATAAGACCCAATTGTGTTTGGTTTCATGAAATACCATTGCTACAGAGGCTACACACCAAAGTGAATCTGTGAAAATGCCTTAGAAACTTTTGGAGCAAATGTGACTAGAAAATCAGGGGCAAAAAGACAAGGTGAGGTGGACGCAACCTTCCATCAAAAAACATTAGTGAATGCAATTGGCTGAATGCCAACTGACAGGCCCATGCTAAGTGAAGGGATTCCCATGACTGTAGGATAGGCAAAAAATGGACTGTAATAGAGTCCTCAAAGAAACTTTTAAACAAATGCAAATAGCAAGTGTGTGAGGCATGTGAATTGCAGCAATGAATAGGGGCACGGTTTGGAGATCATGAAGATTGATATTCATCAAAGCACAAAAGTAGAGAGGCGCGACCTAGTGTATAATACACACAAGGTGAATGCACTGGCCACAGGGAGTTTGGGGTGCATTACAGTGAATGGGAGACCCGTGCATGTGTGGAGGAGAACAGTGATGAAGGGCATAGCTAGGTGAGGTGCGCACCACACATGACCAGATGGGGTTCACGCACAGTAGTGAAGGGAGGTTATGCACACAGTGAAGAAGCCTGCGGCCAGAAATTGGTGATGGGGCTCGAAGCAAATGAATGGAGGAGTAGGGGCACGACCTGCAGCAAGGAGGCCATGCCCATGAAACAAGGAAATAGGCCCGTGTGTTGTTGGTGGTGGGTATAAGCCAGCAGAAGAATGGAAGTAATGGACGCACGCATGAAGGAGGAGAAACAAAGTAGGGGGAGGCCCGTGCCAAGGTGAGGAATGGTGAGGGAAGAGGCTCGATGGAAGAGGATTGCAGATACAGAGCACGGGAACTCAAAAAATTGCAATTTAGGGCAATTCTCGCAAACCTCGCCAGTTTTTTGGTGGCGTCACAAATAAGGTGCGAGGTTGGTGAGAATTGGCGAAAATGCACGCCCGTCTTAAATTTTTGAAAAGGTTAAATAATGTTTGATTAAAACGGGGTGGGCCTGGTGCTAAATTTTAAATGGTAAAACATGCTTGTGGGTATAATTTCTAATATTTACTCAATAGTGCAATCGGGTGAATAAAATATTCACGGGGAAATATTAAAAAATGATTTTATTGATCATTTTATTCTACAGGGGGTGAATTTTTAAATGGCACGAGTATTTTATTTTATCAGGTGGAGTATTTTTATCCACAGTGGGTCAATGGTAAATGTTTTAAATGGAAAATATTATTTTGATGAAAATGAAGGGCACAGGTAACATTTTGCCTTATGGATAAAGTGATTTTATTAATTTGGTCATTTTATTTATGAGAGGTAAGTAATGCAAAGGCATGGCGGAAATTAGAATGAAGACTCCATTATAAAGTTAAATACTTTATATTGGCTGGAAATTACAAATAAAGTGCAGCATTGTGAAGTAAACAGAAATAAAAGGCAGAAATAGAAGTTTGCACAGGAAAGAGATATTTTCCAGCTGGGTGAATTTGAAGAATCTCCACATGGGCATGTTTTCTGTTGCAAAGCAATCATGAGATGATGTTGTTTTTGAGGGAATATGTTTGTTGCTGCAAAGGAAGAATGAAGAGATATTCTTTTCAATTGGATCAATGGTGAATGGAGCTTCCAGATGGCAATTCCAGATCAAATTTAGGGCTGCTATTGCTTGCCTCTCTTCCTCTATATCTTCTATTATTCTCTCATTGTACAGGGTTATGAGTTTTTTGTATTGGGTTGGGTAGATAGAGATTTGTATTTTCTGAGTCATTGTTTGAGTCTGTAAGTTGTAATTTTATGAATTCAAAAGTAAATATAGCCAGTTTATGCAATTAACATCATGAAGTGTTTCCACATTCATGAATTTCATCATATTGTCTCCACATTTGTACACTTTCAGTCATATAAATTCAATAATACAAAGTATCTTTGAATTTATCATCTCAAGTTACATGAGACTGTTTTGTCTGTTCATTGTTCTATTTCAAGGAAATGGTTAAAATGCTTTGAGCAGGTGATTGTGATTTCAGGTGTGCATATGGGATTTGAGAAGAAGAATCTAATTGATATCAAGAGAAGGATTGTTGGTGCAAGGAACTAACAGTTAATGCAAAGCATTAGCAAGTTAAATACACTGGTTGAAGACTGTTTGCTGGAGAATTCATTTTATGTGTTTGACTCCATGGCCCAAAACTGGCACTGATCTATTATGTAGTTTTGTGCATCTCAGAAAAAAAATTAAATGCCAAATCAATCTAATCTTATTGTGTTATTGTGTGTCCTACTTTCCAATGGCTAAGAGAGGGTTAAGCTACTGATAATTTAGCCACATTTAAAGTTGTCAATGCTTCCCTTAGTGTTGTTTCATTGGGAATTATCTTCTTTGTAAAACAATGCCAATGTATGAGTGAATTAATTTTTGAGCATTGTTTAGGTTTACCCACCTTGGTCCTGCAGACCCAGAAGTGTAGGAGATGTCAGTCTTTGACTGAATATTGTCAATTGGCCACTAGCCTTTGTTGTTCTTTAATATAGAGGTTGGCTACCTCTTAGAGAGTTTCAAAGTCTAGTTGGGTTGTTATTTTAAACACCAACAATTAGCACTCTCCTTCACGACGAAAGGGATAACGATGTGCTCATGAGGCGGCCTAGCGATAGGTCGTCTCCCTTGCCATGTAGGATCATGTTGTGCACTGGGTCTATCTTGAGCCGACCCCCCACCTCTTCCCTAGAAGTCCCTCATATAAAAATAATTTTGGATTTTTTTCAAGATGAACTCATAGTATAGTTTCCTAAGGAAATATTGCGGGACTTCATAGTTGTTGCATGGTGGGTAATCAAAAACCATGTACCACCTATCCCAAAAAAAAATATAATCTATTGGTGGTTGCACCAATGAATATTAAACCTCTTCGCACTAAGGGTAAGATTTGCATTTAACTGTGGGTCAATGAATAATGAGCACAAATCACCTTTTGTATTTTAAAATTTTTAACATCTTTATATAATAATTTATCTTGGTAATAAACCCTAGCCACCTGCCTCCTATCCTGTCAACCAGTTAATTGTTTGCTAATTGAATCTAAATGTTTTAACATTCCTTTTAGTGAAGTTGTTAGGGTCATTCTTTCCATGGTTGAACCATTTGGATTGTTCAACCTCCTGATTAGATCCTCAAATAGTTTTTTATTGTTCTCAATCTCACTCATTAAGTTTTGTTGAGTGCTAGGATGATGTTGAAGGACTGGTGGAGGAGATTGAGGTTGTGGTTGATTAACTTGAGGATTTTTTTGTTTTTGTCTTGTTGTGCTTGTTGAGGATTTTGTTCCTCTTGTTGTTGTTGTGCTTGTTGAGGATTTTGAGGAGGGTTTGCAAGTTGATTAACATCTCCTACAAATTCAAAAAATAAATATCAAAACAATCTAAAACTAAAAAATGCAAAACAAAAAACAAACAATCCTTACCTCTCAGACCTCCTCATCGATGTGGTGGCATACTGGTGATGAAACAACAACTGTTGATGAAGAATTTTGTAAAATAGCTCCTCCTAGAATGCAAGCACAAAAAATTGGGGTTTTGGTCGTGGGTAAGAAAAGAAACACAGTGACAAGTTAAAATAAATTCGATCTCTTTTTTTTTTTTAATAGGTCATAACATGAGTTCATTATAACATGCTCGTGTTATAACACACTCACATTATGGGCTCGTTGTGGCCAATCCTTAGGCTCGGCACACCAAGCCATAACACAAGCATGTTATAACGTGCTTGCATTATAATGCACTCACGTTATAACGCACTCACATTATGATCTTTCAAAATAAAATTGAAAAGTTGGCCACACCCATCTTCTTTCACTTGCTCAAATGTTAAGTATCTTGAGTAGTTATTTCTCACACGATGCTATCTCATTTATCTTACATGTTTAGTTTCTTTAAGGATTTTTTTACACATGTTCTTGCACCATCATACTCTTATTTTCCATGCTCAACCTTAGTGAAATTATAAATATATTTAATACCATTGATCATACGTATCATGCTCAACCTATAAAACATTTGTGAATTTTTTAATTATCAAGTGCAATTATCTAACTATATGATGTGTTGATATTATATGATATTTCTATCCCTTAAATTGTCATATAACATATGAAAGAAACCTTGTACAAACTTGGTATAATGATTATGAGCATCACTCATGTAGAAGTGATACTTCCTCAATATCTTTTTATCTTCCTCGATGCATGAATGAATGTTATATGTACAAAAATGGCAATTTGAATAGAGTTATAATTCTAGGATTAGAATTCATTTTAAGGTTGGAATATACGTTTCTATGTAAAATCTATAATAGACACAATGATGCCAAGAGGGAATATGTCATTACACAACCTCTATTTCTCATCAAACTATTAAGCTTTGTGTATATGTATTACATATTTAAATTAAGATTTTTCTTAAAATATTATTATAAATTTAGTTATAGTTATAGCTTTAGCCACTAACTCTCACCTCCTTAACTCGTTTTCATGTTTTACTACATATGTTATTAATTTGTATTATTCGAAACTAATTAGTTTGTTTATAATCACACTGTAGAAGTTGAGAAATCCAACCTCACAAGCCCCAAGAATCACCTCCATGCAATAACTTGTTACAGAGAAAAGATATCCAGAACCAGAGAAGATGTTCTGCAAACATCAAAGTAAAAATGCATTAAGATAATTTGTTATTACAATGAGATCAATCCTTATGAAGGAGATAAAAACCCTAAATGAAACCCTAGTGTGCACACTTAATAATTAATAAATAATTATTAATGTGCCTAAGTTTAGCTTAAGTAAACCTAAAGGAATAAGTGATTTAATTAATTAACCAATATGATTAAATTAATTAAGTGAAATAACTTATTACTCTAACACCCCCCCTTAAGATGAACTTAGGGAGTAGCTAAAACACTAGGAAAAAGATGCATGAAAGAAAAGATGGATCCCGAAAATAAAGGCCTGATCAGGTACCCAAGTACAAATGCAATGCAAACTAAACTAAACAAGGTAAAGGAGAAAACCCAGTGGGAACAAAACTCCTCCCCAAAATAGAATGCATAAAACAACTAAGCAATGAAAGATGGAGGACTCCATTAGACCCCCAAGGACACAATCCATCACAAAGATACATGAATGAACCCCCCCAAAAGAGAGGAAGAAATAGACCACATAGCCCCCCCATAATGAAGTAGCTCCAAAAGGACTAAAGAAACCACATCTCTTGAAAGAAGTGAGAGGGAATAGGCTAAATGAATGCAATAGTTGAAGGTGAATCAGGTGTAGCCCAAGATGTCTCCATAGAAGTAGGCATGACCTCAACCAACAAAGAAGGCAGAGTAGGTGAAGACTGAATTGAAACCTCCAAAGATGAATTCTCAACTAGGTCTTGCTGCACTGAAACTGAAGAAACCACATATGTAGTCATAGAAGTATCAACAACTCCAATAGTAGGTGGAGGAGATGGAATAGATGGCTCAAGAACTGGATCCAAAGTGAAAACACCAATGTTCAAGATGCTAAATTTCTCCTCTAAATGATGATTCACACTAGAAGTGTGATGGATAGCTGTAGGAATAGAAGCACCATCATTAGCAAAATTTGCAAAGGAATAAAACTGAGATGAGTGATCCACCAACCCAATAGAAAAAACTTATCTACTCTCTAAGTCTCTAATGATAACTGAATCAGGTGTGAACTCCACAGATCTCCCATTGCCTCCATGTGTGATCTGATATATGGAAAGAAGGTTGTTTGTCAAATGAGGAACACACAAGACATCTTGAAAACTGTTATCCCCAAAACTAATAGACCCCTTCCCTGTAGCACTCATGTATGTATTGTTTCCCTTCAAAATAGGAGACATAGTGTGAGACTCAAATGAAGTGAACATAGACTGTGAAGAAGCCATATGATGAGATGCTCCTGAATCTAGAATCCATCTCCCTGATCCAAGACCTGAAGAAGCACAAAGAGCATGTCCCTTCATATTTGATGAAGTATATAAACCAGTTGTGCTCCTATCATGCTGCTCTGAAGAAGAAGAAGAAGAATGAGGGAAAGGAGATGATGTAGACATCCGAGAAGGAAAATCAATCTGATGTTTATGAAGAAGATGCTTTAGCTCATCAATGTCCTTGTAGAAACTATGTTTTGCATGTCCTTCTCTCTTGCAATATGCACATGGACCCTTCTCCTTCCTAAATTATTTCCCCTTAGAAGAGGAGGATGAATTTGAGGACTCCTTCTACTGCTCATGAGATTTCGAATCCTTTTTTTCTATTTCTTTCCCTTTCCACTGGAAGCCTTTTGATCTGTGGGCCCCTGAGATGCAATAAGTGTATGTGATGAAGAGGGATTCAACTTGCCCATGCTAGCCAACTTGGCCTTCTCTCAAGTGAGAGAAGATGAAAAATCATAAAAAGAAGGCATAGTAAATCTAGTACCAAGTGCATCCCTAGTAGCATAAAAGGTAGATACAAAAATTGAATAATCTAGTCCAAGCTTAGAAAGAATGGACAATATCAACTGAGAGTCTTCCTTCTAAACACCACACTGTGAAAGGTGCAATCTGAGAGACTTAATCTTAGTGAAGAACTCCTGAATGTTATCAAAATCCCTAGGATTTAAGCCAATAAGCTCATTCTCCAACTAAAACCCTCTCATAGTATCCTACTTCCCAAACAAAGACTCCAAAGTAGTCCAGATCTGATTGGGTGTGGTGCAAGACTCCAAATGGAAGAGGAGATCTGAAGAAATAGAAAAGCATAATTTCCCAAAGGCCTCATCACACCTATTAAACCATTTTCTCTTCTCAACAACACCTGTAGGTTCAACCTATGTACCCATGGTCACCCTATATAACCCTTTGTGCTTCAAATGGATCTCCATTTGTTTTTTCCAACCAAAGTAGTTGAATGAAGTAAGGGGTGAAATATTAAGTGAATCAATTTGAATATAGTAGTATATACTCTCAAATAAAAAAACATAGCTCTTTGATCTCAAAAAAATGGCCTAAATGCGTGTTTCCCAAGAAAATAACAAAGAAAAAAAAATCTGAGATCAAATAAGAATATAACATACCTGGTAAATATTATGGAAAATCAAGTTTGAGAACTATGTAGAGCACTGAACCAAATTTTCAATGCCTATTTGTTTACACAAAACAGAGTCTAGACGCAAAATTTATGCCCCCCGAACTGAAAACAACAACTTCGAACTTTGATAAGCGAAAAAGACATCAGAATGGAAAAATCAGAAACAAATACCAATACCACAACGTCGTGCTCTAAGCCAAATTTCTGGTGATATCTCATTTGCGAAAAAAGGCCTCTGTTTGCAAAAGTTATGAGAAAACGAAAGAAAGGCATGTATAAGGAACTTTCACCAATAAACAAGAGTAAAAAAATAGCCCTCAGGTGTTGGCCCTCAATTTTGCATGTGACCGGCCACTTTAGGGGTTTAAAAAAACACTGGCAGGGGCTGGACCCAAGCCCTCGGTCACTTATGTGACCGTCGACAGAGGCTAGGAGGTTGGCGGGGCTGGAGTTGGGGCTCTCGGTCGTCGAGGTGACCGCTGGAAGAGACGGAGAGCCCTAGGAAAAACCCATGGGGGCTAGAGGGAGCAACGGTTGGGTTGTTCAATAATGGTGGGAGTGGTGGTTGGTGATCGTTGAGTGGTGGGCGGGTGGCGTTGGCCTTTAAAACTAGAAGCGCAAAAAACATCAAAAAAACTTCTTTTTTTTTGTTGTTTTGTTCTTTTTTTAATTTTCTCGCCTTGATCTATGTGTCCTGGGGCCATACGATCTTGGGGCAAAAAACATTGCCTCAGAGATCAACTATGTCCAAACTGGACGAATGAACAGGCGTTTCTAGGGTTTTTGGGCGCTCTGATCATGATGGCGACGTTCGTTTGGCCCAAAAATGTACAAAAAAATAGGCTACCCCTAGCTCTTGCAAAAAATATGTCTAGCTTGAAACCCTTGTACAAAAAAATCACTGTGAGGAAATATATTCAAAATACGAACAGGCAGCCACAAGTTTGGAGCTCTGATACCATGTAGAAGTTGAGAAACCCAACCTCACAAGCCCTAAGAATCACCTGGATGCAATAACCTGTTACAGAGAAAAGATATCCAAAACCAAAGAAGGTGTTCTGCAAGCCTCAAAGTAAAAATACATTAAGAGAATTTGTTATTACAATGAGATCAATCTTTATGAAGGAGATCAAAACCCTAAATGAAACCCTAGTGTGCACACTTAATAATTAATAAATAATTATTAATGTGCATAAGTTTAGCTTAAGTAAACCTAAGGAATAAGTGACTTAATTAATTAACCAATATGATTAAACTAATTAAGTGAAATAACTTATTACTCTAACACACACGTCTTCTCCATGTATGCATTCAATTTGAAAAACATTATAGATTACCACAACTAACACATGTTCTATTCAAACATGGTTTCTTATAAAACTTGTCCATCCACTCTTTCACATAATACACTTGAAACAAAATCTCTCAATGATTTAGGTGAAACTTCTATCATATATTCCTACCAAATATCATTAGTATGAAAATTAACACGTATAAAATAAATATTTCATAATATGACAAATTCAATATACACCTTATAGCAAGTAGTGCATGAGTAATTTTTTTACATAGAAAAGTTAGGCCATCTCAAAATACCACTCAATAATTCTTATTTGAGGATAAATCTTAATAAACTCGTGATAAAATTATCATTTGAATCATATCCAAAAAATATTTAGAATGTGTTTCATGATTTTGAGAGCTAATTTTTTTCTTTAGACTGCAAGAATCGGGTAGCACCCCCTATAAAATGTAGTATGCCTAGTAAAAAAAAAATCATGTGACTGGTAACGTTGGCGTGACATGCCTCTAGTACCATAGGGATAGAGGGGAGACTAGACCTCTTGCCTGCAACAGGATGCTTTAACCAATTGAGCTAGGCCCTCTGCTCCTTGAGAACTATTTCTTTTTCTTACAATGTTTCTTTGATTAAATGAAGCTCTTGTGTTATTTAAAAAAATATATTCAGTTAATTGTTTTAAGGCATGAACAACAAAATTGTCTTTTTCTTGGAGTCTATCTAAAATATTAATTTTATTAGGATATTCAACTCATTCATGTCTCCCAAAAAAATTCAATAGTATTTTCTTATTTATTTTTAATGATCTACTTTTTCTTGCTAATTAAACAAAAAAAAATTGTTTCATTGTTTACTATAGTTGATGTAGGAACACATTGGGTAGCATTACTATCTTTAGAGTGTGAGGTTGAGTCTATTGATTGGTATGTATTAATTGTATTTCTTATATTTTTTCACATTGGTATTGGATGATCTTATATTAAGAATCTTCATAGTAACTAAAATTATTTTTTTTATTATTTCAATAACTAATTGACACCTTATTGTTTCATTTTATCTTTCAAAAAATATTATCATTATTTTATTAGTAATTCTTCTTCAAGTGAGTTCTACAATTTTGTTAGACATTGGTTGTAAGATATTTTTATAAATTTCAATTATATACTTTAGTTTCTTACGAATAATTTTAGGTGGTTTTTTTTATGGAGGATTGTATATCATCCACAAAGATCTTTTAGCTACCTAATACACAAGAATGAGCCTTTAGGATGAAACCTCTTTGGATGAGACCCAAAGATAGAGGGGTATCCAATTGCCAAATTTTCCTAAGGCACAATCCCAACTACATCCCTTATGATATTGAGACCTTGTACTTAGCAAAACTTAATCCTTGATGGGCTCATTCAAAACCATTCAACTTCATTAGAAGATCAAGGGTCCATTGACTTAGGTGGTGTTTCTATTGGCATGTGTTCTTAGTTTGCTATATTAGATACATTTTATTCATTTTTAATATTTTCTTCAATTAGTGTATGTTTTTTACTTTTATAATAAGTAGATGATTAGAAGTCACAAAAATTAATAATTATCAAATTTATGTTAATAATATACAAATTTGATAACTAGAAATCTTGAGAAAATAAATAATATATAGTGATCGAACAATAATTGATTTTTAATGCAAATAAATTATTTGTAATAATATAAAATTAATAATTAATAAAATATTGCATGTTGTATTGTGAGACCAAATCATGAGTATCACATTTCTTTGTACCTAAATGTAAAGCTTTTTAGTCTTCTACATAATGCACTTATATTGTTTATTCAAAAATAATTCTCTATTTTAGGTTTGGTTTGAGGCTTAAATGACAAGCCTAAAGTTTGGACTTCTATTTTGCATCCAAGAGACATATTTTTCTTGTTCAATAGTCTTTTCTAGCTTCGATGCCATAAGATTTACTCATTTGATAATAATATTTGATAATTTTTTTATCAAAATGTCACTTTTCTTCTTAACTTTTAGACTATATATATAATTTGAATACATTAGTATATTTATTTTTATTTCCTTTTATTAATGTTTATCTTTTTTTTAAACGATCATTTTTACCTCATTTTTATCTTCCATTTCCATGCGTGTGCCTTTTAACTCACTTTTTGTGGATGATTTATTTTCTTTTGATGAAGTGAACCTTAAATCTTTATCTTTTGGTCCTTGTACAAGGGTTTGAGCCCTTTAAAAATCCACTTTTACCTACTAATAAAAAAAGAATTAGTACAAATGAATTTAAAAGAAAGTGACAAACAATAGGAAACTTATGTCAAATGAAAACCATGGATTGATGTGAGATGGATTGTTACGGACTCTAATTCGTCTAATGATGTTATGATAATAAAATTTAAAGTTTCATTAAGTTGTTGCATAATACCACAAGAAGGACTAAGTATTGAAAACTCAATGACAATTTTAATTTTGCATTAATTTTTCTAGTAACTTAAAAGATAATTATTCTAGATAACAAAATTGTGATGAATTTTTGAGTAAGTTAAATCTAACGAGAATTTTTGCTTCAATTCCTCTCTTCTCTTTTAAGTTAAAGAAAAGGATTTAATAATTGTTTACATGACAAAAGTGATGGTGTTGTATAGTAAGGTTTTTTTTAAAAATTTATCCATTACTCTCAAAGTTAACTACTAGTAGCTATTACATTCATATCTTAAAATGAACAAAAATATTCAATTTTTATAAATCATATTAAAAAAACAACCAATCATATGTAACACATAAGACCATCAATAAATGTGTATCTTGATGCAAATGTTTCAATTTATTTTTTGAAATATTTTCCTACAACTCAACAAAGATATAATTAATGTGACTATTATTGACAACCAAAACCATGAGTTTAAACTATAAACTATAAACACACAAATATATATTTTCCACACTTAAAATAGAAAACCAAGTCCACAACCTAGGACGGTCCCCCAAGAACACTGTTTATGGAAAGGCGTTCAAACGTGTCCCATGGTTCTTTGCAAGACTTTTCTCAGTTTTAAGGAAGAAGTAGAATCTTCTATGATATTCAAAGGTTGAAATCCAGAGCAACAACACTAAGAGCGTTGAACCCCTGGGAAGACAAAGTCCCAGTTGGACCTCGTATTCCAATTTCCAATTTCCAATTTCTACCCCTGCTCCCCTTTCTCACGTTCACGCTCTTTCCCACAGACCCTGACCATCCTTCCTTCTTCTCTGTGTACAGTCAAACAATTTACCTGCCCTCCATGCCTCCTTATAAACACCTTATGCCCATCATACCCTTCAACTCTCCCGGACGATCTTTTACAACCAAGCCTTGGAAACTTATTCAACTGCTTTGTGTTATTACTCTTGACTCTTATTCCTCAGTACAGAATATAACCAAAAATAGACATGACGGAACCAAGAATGGACTTGGACAAATCCATTGTCATTAATCAAGCAATCCATGGTTGTGAATTGGCAAAAGACCTGCAAAACAAGCTTGAATCCACATCACCATATGAACTGGATCTCAATGATCTCATTGCGCCTTCTGCAGAACTTGTAAACATCTTCAGTAAAGTCTTGGAATTGATTGGCCACAATTCTAATCAGTTTACCTCTGTTGAAGATATTCAGAGAAGGGGACAATCACAGGCCATGGCCATTATAGGCAGCAGCAGAAGAGAGTCCCCTCCAAGCAAACTTTATGGGGCCTCCCCACGTAATCCAGGCAAGCTCAAAGCCCCTGCCCCTCCTGAAAGCTCTGACAAGGAAAATCCAAACCAGGAGGAAGGTCCTAAAAGAAGGTATATCAACACAGCCTCCAATTTTTGTTTTTTCCTTGTTTCAATTAGTTTTGTTCTATTATGAACGCGATTATCATTTTACGTATACTAGAAGATTGTTTCTAAAATCAATTGTGTACATTTGTATTCATTAATATTTTATATATATTCTTAAAAGATTGTTTTTAAAATCATATGTACATTTATGTGAAAACCCATATATAGAAAATTAGAATGTATCATATGTTGCTTAGATTATGAATGGGAAAAATCAAAACTGCACATCAATGGTGCAGGCTTACAGTAAAACATATCCAGAGTTGTCAGAGAGAGGTGAGAATGAGAAGGAAGGGACAAATAGAGAGAATTTGTGCAATCATGGTCATCTGTAGAATACCCATTTTTAAACCTCTGTAGTCAAAGTCTTATATTGTTCATTTTTTAGTCAGAATTTCTGCCTATGAGAATATATGTTCAGTTTAAAATTCTTATTCCAGTTTCCGCCTTTGGTGGTGAATAAAGTTTGAATGCAATACCCTGTTTTCCGAACTTTTCTGTTGGGTGTTAATGGAGCTGCCTACCCACTTTAGACCTGCTTCGTATCGATTTTGAGCTGGTGGACCTCAAATGGTCAACAGACAACCCCTGCTTATTGGGTAACCAAGTTCAAACCTCATTCTTAACAGGGATGTCCATTGGTGGTTAGGGTCAGATGCATTAGGTACAAATTATTCATATGTTGTGGTCAATCACTTTATTTTGAAAACACTTTTCAACAGTCAAACAGTCAATAGCAAATTTATAGTTTATCTTTATAAAAAAAAAAAAGTTGTCGTATTTTTATTGGTCAAAATTTATCTTTGACCATTGAACTAATATGGTATGAGAATAGATGTGATCAACATGCTGACTATTTATGTGGAGACCTCTTCCCCTTCAAAGACAAAGTTGGCCATAACAATCAGCTTATTAATATTTTCTCATCAAAGAAACATCTTTTTTTTTGCTCCACAGGAAAATATTTTTATTAATATTCAAAAAAGATTACATTATCAGTTTACAGACGAGAACATGTGAGTGCTCTCTTTTCCAGCATTTCAAAATAAAAAGACCGAACCAACTTGCAAAAAGACCTCTCTATCAAAAATCTTCTTACAATATTGTCTTACCAGACCATAAACTAATCATTGACAAAAACACATTAAAAACTATTCTCAAACATCAAATGATTCAACAATAAAAATAAAACAACTATTTAACGCATTTATCTAAAAAATATTAGGATCCTCATTCTCCAAATCCACCTCCTCTGTTTTCTAATTGTTCTAATATCATGCAACTGAGGTTTTGAGGCATATTACTAGGCAAATATAGTCAATTCATTTTTTCCTCTTTGTAATTTCATATATATTGCTTAAATTGCAGGAAAAGTTTCCCGAGATGGAATATAAGGGTACCTGCAACAAACATTTCTGAAACAGGAGCTGACGGGCCGGCAGATGACGGCTTTTCATGGCGCAAATATGGGCAAAAGGATATTCTAGGGTCCCAGTTTCCTCGGTATTACTACTCTTCTCATCTTCTGTAGGCAAGCTAGTCATAGTTCAACTTATAATCCTATGAGGCCTATGTCTAAATTGGTTTAAAATGGCCACTGAATTGCAGAAGCTATTACAGATGCACCCATAAAACTGATATGGGTTGCCGAGCTAAGAAACAAGTCCAGCGGACAAATGATGATTCTTCATTCTTTGAAGTAACATATATAGGTGGTCACAGCTGCCAAATCAATCCCCAAGTCCTTGAAATCCAGAATTTTTATGGGCCTCTTCAGGTTGGTTCCACCAGCGTGCCACCAGTTCCAAATACTCTCCTCTTTGGCGGTTCACAACATGAGTCTTCTTCAGGGCATGTATTGCTGTCTGCTCTGTCAGGGGAGGCTTCAAGAAACCTGTTAAGTAGAGACCCAGCTGCTTGCAAAGAGGAAACTGACAAGGCATATGATTTTGGAAAGGATCCATTGTTCCCATACAATACTGATTTAGTTCACATGACACAACATGTAGGAAATCCAACAGATAACCCAATGGACTACTATAAGTTTTGGGGTGGAGGGCAACAAGATCCAAGCAGCAATCCTGCAAATACACCTCTTCCTCTATTTAGGGAAGAAAAGAATTTGATTGATTTCCTTCCTCAGCAGGCAAAAGAATACCAGGGCCCTTCATGCAGTGAGGGAGAACCCAGCTTTGTCTCTTTCTTTGGGCCTTCTGTGGGATCTGAATCAAGCTTTATGGATATGATGGATTCAGGGGACAGTGTAAGCCCTCATATGCAGGCCTCAAAATCTGAATTTACAGATGCTGTATCAGGGGAGACATCTTCTTCTCCCATGCTTGATTTAGACATCATGTTCCATACGGTAAATCTGGATGCCCTTATCCGTTTTAATGACATGAGTTCCTACTAGGACAATCGATTAATCTCTCTTGCTAACCTTCCACAATTTCTCATTCTGGTTTTCTATTTGTTTTACTAGGATGAGCTTTCCGAGCATCAGCTGGGAGAGAAGCTTCCATGGAACATTAAGAAGCCATAGAATATGTCTTCTTAATTGTGAGGGCAGCCAATTCATGTTGCCTGCCTCATCAAGCTTGTTTTGTAGCTGTAGAGCAGGGAGTAGTGGCTAGAGAGTAACATCGCTACCTTAATTCTTTTTCTAATTCCATGTAAAAGCATTTAATGCAATCTAATTATTTATTTGCTCGTCTTGAGCGTGGGAGAAGTCTAGATTGGTTTGTCCTTAATGATTTTTGTAAGTTAATTGATGAATATTACTTTTTTTTCCAACTCAACATTGATTCAGAATTTGAAAAGATACAAAATTATTTTTTTCGGATTCAAATCATTTTTTTTTCCAGATTCAAAATAGAACATCTGTTTTTTTATTCATGACAGCACTTTTATCATTTTAAATATTAAAAAATCCACAAATTTTAAGATATTACTTTTCTTTCTTAGATTGATTTGTCCTAAATGATTTTTGTAAGATAATTGATGGATATTACTTTTCTTTTCCAACTGAACATTGATCTATGTCCTCTCAAACTTTGGAGAAGCTCCAGACTGGTTTGTCTCTAATAATTTTTGTAAGCCATTTGATGGATATTACTTGTATTTTCCATCTCATTATTGATTTAAAATTTGGAAAGATACAAAATCAAACCAATTTTCTTCAGATTCAAAATAGAAAATCTATTATTTTTAATCATGACAATTTATCAAAAAAACAACAAAACCACAAATGTTTGGATATTACTTTTCTTTCTCAGACTGGTTTGTCCTTAATGATTTTTGTAAGCTAATTGATGGATATTACTTTTCTTTCCCAACCAGACATTGATCCATGTCCTCTCTAGTGCGGGAGAAGCCCCATATTGATTTGTCCCTAATTATTTTTGTAAGCTAATTGATGGATATTACTTTTCTTTCCCAACCCAACAATGATCCAGAGTTTGGAAAGATACAAAATCAAACCAATTTTTCAGATTCAAAATAGAACATCTGTTATTTTAACTCATGACAACACTTTATCATTTTAACAAATTTGAAAAAAAAAACTCAAACGTTAGGATATTAGTTTTCTTTCCTAGATTGGTTTGTCCTTAATGATTTTTGTAAGATAATTGATTGATATTATTTTTCTTTCCCAACCCAACATTGATCCATGTCCTCTTCAATGAGGGAGAAGTCCAGACTGCTTTGCCCTTAATGATTTTGTAAGCTAATTGATGGATATTACTTTTCTTTCCCAACACAACATTGATCCAAAGTTTTGAAAGATACAAAATCAAACCAATTTTTTTTCAGATTCAAAATAGAACATTTGTTATTTTTCCTCATGACAACACTTTTATCATTTAAAAAAATAAAAATAAAAAACCCACAACTATTAGAAGATCCCTCCTCCATATCAGTACATACTTTTAATTTAGAAAAACTTCACAATATATAAATATATGTTCTTTCACTCTCTGTTTTAGTGTTGTGATGTTCTTTTGCTTGTTTTATGATGGTTGTGGTTGTTCTATATCTAGTAGAATTTGTTCCTCTCACATGATGATTAATATTTTGTAAAAAGATTCAAGATCTTTCAAAAATTCACTTTAAATATTATCAAAATATATTTAATTTAAAATTATATATAAATTTGAAAAATATATTAAATATTAAATAGATGTACATTAAAAAAATAATCATGTGTATTTAATTACTCAAATTGTAATTTAAGAGGACTCAAAATATTGTTTTCTTTAATAAAGGACAGACTTTGATAAATTATTTTTCCATCTTAAATTGCACTTTCACACCTAATATATTGTTTTTCAAAAAAAATCAAAAGAAAACAAAATCATGGCAAAGTAGAAAAAATTTTGATTTATGTGTTGAAGTTATGCATCCATAGGAAATAGGGCTCAAAACAAAAATAGAACAAACGAGTAGTAAAAATGTGAAATTGGGACTTAGGAGGTTGGAGCTTGGAACATTCTGGATATGAACCATTAAAACCTAGGACAACTTTCTCTAGGTTGTAAGAAACGGGGATAACTTTAAGAAACACCCCCCCCCACCCCCCCCCCCTGGCAAAGGTGTAAAATCCTAGCGAATCTTTCATTTTATTTGAAAAAAATATTAATTTTCCTAGCAAATCTTATGCACAGTATTAAAAAATTTGTAAAATCTTGGCGAATCTTAATGAATAATTGGTAAAAATAATAACCATAGTGGCGAATCCTAGTGAATAATCACTAAAAAGATTAATTACAATGGCGAATCTCTCCTTTAAAAATTTGCATAGTTGGTCGATGCAGTTGCCCCATATATTTTTTTATTTTTTTTAATATTGAAGTAGGGGCCCGGGGGCGGCAGCCACCGGTGGGGTCAAGGGGCAATGGCCCTTGCGGGGGTCAAGGGGGCAGAGCCCCCTTGTGGGGTTTGAGGGGGAAACGCCTCCTCACAGGGTCCGGGGACAGTGGCCCCGACGCGCTCCTGTCGCGATACAGGCAAGGTCAAGGGGCAAAGCCCCTCGCCACCAAGCATATATTCACTATTGAAAATGCATTGGAGCACACATGGATGAAGTGTTTTTAAAAAATATCAATTGAAAAGTAAAACTAAATGAAACTTGAAAATATTACCATTGATTAGCTTTTAAATCGGATGTTTGCAAGTTCATTCCATGAGCGAATATTGGTGTGAGTGAACATCATCGGTGGGACACTTAGGGATGTCTCGTCGATACAACAATGATGACGTATGTCATGAACTATTGGCAACAATGAATGGTGGAGATCAAATAGAGCTTTGATCTGATGTCTTTTCTGGAGTTTGGTGCGAATGTTGTAGATTCCCCTCATGATTTTTTGAAATTACACAAGTGGTGTACCTGAGCCTTGGTGGACCCCAAGTGTAGTATGGAAGCCTTATTGGCGTGAGTGAACATCATCGGTGGGACACTTAGGGATGCCCCACTGATACAATGATGATGATGTATGTCATGAACTATTGGCTATAGTGAATGATGGAGATCAAGCAGAGCTTTGATCAACGTCTTTTCGGGAGCTTGGCACGAATATAGTAGATTCCCTTCTTGATTCTCCGGAATTACACAATATTGCTAGCAAATATTATTAATATTTTTAATTACTGTATAAACTATTGGCGAATCAATGCCAATGATGCATTATTTACATGGAAAATTAATTGAGACAAAATTATTTTTTTGTAAAAACCTGGCGATTCAGTCTATGTTTTAGCTTGTACTATTTGCCATTTTTGGAGCTCCTAATTTCTATTATTTTCCAATTGGCAAAGATTTGCCACTAAAGTTTTCCCTAGTAAGAAATACATGATCTAGGAGGAGGATTGGATATAGGGTAATTAACATTTATGAGATATGTTCCTTGTTATTGAAAGAATTAAAAAAAAAATGTGAAGGGGTGGAAATTTAAAGGGTTTAAGGAAAATCAATTATTGTAATATTTTTTAATTTTTATAAAATAAATTGAAAGTTTACAAAGAAGGAAAAATTGAGTTTATATTTATAGATAAACATAAAATAAATTAAATAAGTTTTTGAAAATGAGTTTTAAATTTTCAAATGTGTTATTGTTTATGTTTTATGTATTTTAAATTTGAACTAGTTTAGTGTCTTCACAATAAATTAGGGATATGCATATTGAAATTGAATTTTGGTTATAAAGACAAGGTCACCATTAATCTAGCTATCTTTGATTTCAACTGGTATTGTAATTCAAATTTGACTCCATTTGTGATACGTAGGACTATAATCAAATATTAAACTAATAGGTTGCTTGTGACTTGTGTTGTCAATATGCCTCCCAAAAAAGTCCTTGGAAAAGGTAGAGTAGGAGTTGCTAGTGTGGTTAGGGAGATTGGATGAAATGATAGACAAGTTGAGAGTTATGAAGTAAGATTGGATGTTGTTGAAGAAGATCAAAATAGAGTTTTTCCCTCAAATATATAATGTGAGTGATGAGGAAGAAAAATTGATAGTAAGTTATATAAGACTTGAACCATAACAAGAGCAACAACTATTTAAGGAAAAATGAGAGGAATTGATGATGAGGGTTATTTTAAAAATTGGAAGAGAAGAAAAATGGAAGTTTGTAGCTTCTCTCATAGTTCATATCCCAAAGAGCTAGTTAATTTGTTTATATAAATTAAAGAGTACTTGAATATTAATGAGGGAATCAACCCAAGAAGAGTAAAATTAGCTTAAATCATGCTATAAAATCACACAAAGTTATGGTGAAAGGAATTTCAAACTAAAAGAAATAGAAAGGGTAATGAAAAGATTGTTCATTGGGATTGAATGGTTGTCAACTTGAATGGTAAAATTTTGTTTGCAAAATATAAGATGGAATCATTGTAGTTGCAAAACTTTAGACAATGGTAGTTGAAGATAAAGAATCGGTTTAAAAGGAAAAAATGAAATATTTTTAAATTGAATGTAAAATGTTGTAAAACTATTATTGATAATGGCAGCACACAAAAATTGGTGTCAAATGAGATGGTGGATAAATTTGGGTTGAAGATAGTGAGACACCAAAATTTATAAAATGTATTATGGTTACAAAAAAGACATAAAATTTTGATAAATGAGTATTGACATAAAATATAAACCAAAGGTATATATTAGCATTTAGCTATGTCTCGAGAGTTACCCATTGCAATACAATAAGAAGGAAAACTAGAACAAGGTTAGTAGATTAAAAATTGAAACAAAAAAAGTAACCCATACATTCACATAAGATTTAATGTGAGATAAAATTATTCCTTCATTATTCATCAGACAAATATTATATTCATTATCTGTTCATATAAATATAGATACACAAATTAGGCATACTTGTTTTCTTATCCTTTTCTTATGTTTAGTACATATTTTATTCACTAATATTACATATATCTTCTTATACCATCATCATGATATTATATATCTATTACATATGTGGTATATTATATTGCTATTATAGCTTTCCAAGGTGTAGGGATGTGTCCCTAGACTCAACTTCATACAATTGTGATCCTCTAAAGGTATCACTAAGCATTTAGTTGTACCACAACTCTCCTTATTGGATTTTGTAATGAACTTTGGTGCATTCTATTATCATGAGGGAAAAATCCATGGACTTAGCCTTTAACACACTTGTAGGTTTTCACAACCAACCTCCATTATGTTCTCCTTGTGGGTTTTCAACTTACTAGGGGTAGATCCAACCACCCTTTCAAATTTTTAACTAAATCCATTAGATTCCAAAGTTGTCTATGTTCTAACTAATACAATCTCCTAGATTTATATGTCTTGTGTAGTGCCCCTCCATTCTCACCATGGATGTGTAGGTAGTTTGGCTTTAGAACTTGGAGATGAAGGTAGAATAATAGTGATATTTAAAGGTATGTGCTAGTGATGTTAAGCAGTTGATGTTGTATATTATGAATTTATGGACTATGTTTGAAGGTTAGGATAGGACTTATTATATATGTTTAAGGATAGGTTTATCATGGTGTGTGTGTGTGTGTGTGTGTGTTTAGACATGACCATTACTAGGATGCAAGCTATGGGCATATTTGTGCAATGGAAGTGCTTTGGTTATTTTTAGGATTTTCACATGATTCTGACATATTATTATCATGATGATATGATATTATGATTTTAATTATGATTATATTTATTATCATGTTCAAAGGTACTTACTTGTGTTCAAGTGTTGCGGTTGCAGGTTGAACATGAGCTTTCGTTACTCATTTTGTGAGTATGATGCATATTGTTATGTTATTATTATTATTATGTAAAGATTTATTTGGATATTTAAGTGATGCAATAGTATGTTATTAGGATAGGTGGAAAGGGTGACATCATACCATTGGACGTATGGGGGACATATATGAATGAGATATGATTGCTAGAGTTCCTTTCCTAGTGCTTCAGCTATTATGCACATGTGCTCTAACCTCTATGTTTGAGTGAACAGGTACTAGGCTACACTTCCACCTGAATTAGCAGGTTTGAATGTGCCTCTAATCCCAATGGTCGTTGAGGAGATAACATCTAGGCCCAAATTATACCCTAACCCTAGCCATTGTCCCCAATTAGGGACAATTGATTCAGTGTGTGACCACCTTTCTGGGTTGTCATGGGACAATACCCAATCTCCTATACCCTATGGTTGGAGTGTTGCACTTGTGTGAATGTTTTTGTTGGGTTATGTGATTGTGTGACTCCAATGTCTAGCTTTGAGTATGGATTCAATTGAAATGGTGCTAATTCCATTGGTAAGTTAGATTAGTCACTATTGTGATCATTCTCATTATTTATGTTTTGTTGAATGTCTCCTTTCAGTAAGAAGTTATTTTGTGGTTCATGCTTAGTCTCAGATTGTGACCTATTTAAGTGAAGTTAGCTTCTAGGTCAGATATGTTGATGGTAACTATAATTGTCATGTGTGTGTTAAAGTGTGATTCAATTTTATTATATATGCATATATATTGCTATGGTTATTCTTTGGTGTGAGTGAATATTGGTTATTAATATTATTATGATTATATGTGTGAAGGAGGTGATTTAATATTGTCATGGATTTGCACCAATAAGGTATTATGTTAATGTATGTAGACTATTATGTGTTATAATGTCACCATGTATGCTATTATTATCGGTGCGAGGGGATATTGGATTATTATTATTTAAGGGTATTATGTACTATTGCTAAGTGTTAATATTAATTAGTTGTTATGTTAGTATGTGCATATCATTATGTTCATTATTGTTGCTTGTTATATTTATTATCATTATGTTATTGTTTATTGATTTTGGAAAAAAAGACCATTTGATTATTTAATTGTGGTTTATTGAATAATAGTTATCTTATTGAGAAATTAATTAGTGTTTCTTTGATTGAAAAGGAATTTGGAATTGGAACTTATTTAGTAATTAATAATTTTTTAAACCCTTGTGGGAGTGAAGTTTGATTTTTCGAGGTTTCCTTTTTGGTTGGGAGTTGTGTATGGAAATGAAAAAGGGGGGTGAAATAGTTGGGATAGGGTGAAAGAGGAATTTTTTTAGGGTGTGAGAGTTGTTACGATTTGGGGGTTTTGGAAGTTGAAAGAATTGTGATGATTTTTTATGTTTTTAGTGAGATTTCAAGCGATTTGAGATAGGATTTGAAAAGGGTGGTTTGGATTTTTGGTTGTGAATTCATGATAATTTATTATTTCTGGTTTGAATGGATATGTTGGCTTCTGATCATGGTTCTTGATTGGTGCTTTAAGCTTGGAGGATTTTTTCAGGGTTTCAACTTCTTTTTCATCATTATTCTTCAAATTTGAGGTAAGGATTTTCTTGATTTTGTTAATTTATGCATTTCAAATTTATAGGGATTTGAAAAGGGTTAAATTAATTGAGGTTTTTATGTTTTTAATAATTTGGAAAAGATCTGGTTGTTGGGTCTCTCATTTTGTCATTTGATTGTAATCAAATATGTCGAAAAGAGGGTTTTTAAGGGAGTCGTTTCTTTGTTTCACATTTTGTGAATTTTTGAGTCATTTTTGGTCAATTATGCTTGCGTTAATGGGTAGTTGAGGGTCAAATATGAAATGGGGTTTTGACGAATTTGGATTTCAAGTTGATTTGACTATTTTATGGCTGGTAGACTTGACTGCTCTCGAGAGGTAGGTTTTGTACTTAATTTATAATTTTGTGTTTTAAATTCATAGAGATTTATACTGATGTTATAGAATAGGTTATTTGAATGTTTTGAAGTGTTTCTTTCAAGTGATGAAATGTTGCTACATGTTGGGTTTCTCATTTTGATGTTTGACTATAATCAGGTATGTCGAAAAAAGGGTTTTTAAGGGAGTTATTTGTTTGTTTTGCATTTTATGAATTTTTAAGTCATTTTTGGTCAATTTTGGCCATGTTGTTGAGTAGTTGAGGGTCAAATCTGAAATGGGTTTTTGATGGATTTGGATTTTAAGTTGATTTGATTATTTTATGGTTGACAGACTTGACTGTTGTCAAGAGGGATTTAATTCAGTTATGAAGGTTGTATAGGAGGATATAGCTCTATCCTTTGATCTGTATTATCTTGTACCATCAATGATTGAATGTTTTTACTATCTATATGTTGATAATCCCTTCCTATTTGTGAAATCTTGTGTTGGGGCTTATGTACTATGTAAGGATCAATTGTACCAAGGTTATGCATTGTTGGTCCTGATTATGAACTACTGAGAAAGAGAAATTAAAGCTGGCTATCATGTTATAAGATTATGCAAATTATGTAATGTTTTATATTATATGTGTTATGGTATAATGATCATCTTTTGGGTTTCCTATCCATTTTTGTTATGTGTTGGGCCTTTGGAAGTATCTGAAACTCTTTGTGATTTTTGGTTGATTCTTGTTTTAGGTACTCTCCTTTGGATGTTTGGTGTCAACCACTTATTTTTGTTGCTTCCTTGTGTGTGGGGCCTAGTGTTGTCTCCTAGCATGGAGGGAGTAGGCCTCAAGGTTCCATGTGGTAGGGTGGAATTTTCCAACCATCCATTGGGGTTTAGGTGGTGCAGTTTGTGTGCAACATAGAGAGTTTTTCCTTCCACTTCATTCCAAAGCTGGTTTTATGGTGCAAATGATATTTCTAAGAAAATTGTGTCCAATATGTATTATATATATGTACCTCTTATATGAATGACTCTCGTACATTTGTAGCGTTCTTGTAAAGGAAGTGTAAATGAATTAATGTAATATTGAAGATATATTTATTGTTGTTTATTATGTAATGGAAGGGTTAACATAGGAATGTTGTATTTATGATGCATATGAATTTAATTTAGTAGTAGATTTGATATATATTTATGTACCTATTTCATGGCATTGATTAAGATTAGGTTCATATTGGCATAGTGTTAGATAAGATTTAGTTATAATTAAGTTATGTTATCATATGTAATTTGATGCATGAGATTTAACTTACATTCAAAGAATTCACTGGATGTGTTCTTAGTGTATCATATGCCTTTCTATAGGTTTAGTTAGTGTAGATGTGTCGTAGTAACGACGCTAGGGGACCGTGGTGGACTAGTGTGTAAGAGGTTAAATGGTTAATGTTACTTTTAGGTCATAATGTGATTATGATATGATGTTAATGTAATGATATTATCTATGTTTTTGATTAAGGTAAAAATAGGTTTTGAAGGGACCAAGAAACCCTTTACAAGTAGATTTTGAATGGATCTGGAACCCTCAACTAGAAGGTTGTCAAAACTAAAATACATGAAGGAACATACAACCAAGGATAAAAAGGCAACCAAGGCCAAGAAACACAATCGACTACAAAGCCGCAAATAGCCAGCAACCGGCCAAAAACCAGCCCCCAAACAAGAACCATCAAGGTTTACATTTAGAATTACTCTTGTGGGAGTGGGGAGTCATGTCAAAAGGAGGTTTAGAGGACTTATCTTTTTTTCCCTTTACAGTGATCCAACCCTCTTCCACTTGTGATGCCTTATCAAGCCAAGCCAACACATAATTATCCTGAAGAGGAAAGCCAACAATCGTTGTCTTAAAGATTTGATTTGTATTCCTCTCAGTAGGCATGGCCAAATCAGAAGAGCCACCTGAAAAGATAGCTGGAGTAGTGTCACCAGAAGTGGCAACCATAGGCCCACTCCCATTCTCAATGTTAATTTGTTAAGTTGCATTAGTTGTGCCACTTTAGATTTTTTTTAAACAATTATTGCCATGTTATTTGTGAACTTCTGTGTTGATCCATCGGGTCTCTTAGCAGGGCATTACATCATCCTTAATTCATGTAATATTTATCCATGTGTTCATGAAAAATATGAAATTAATTTTATTTATAGATCAAACCACTATTTTTTTTTGAATCATTATACTCTAGCTATTTTTAATGATATACTAACTTATTAGCTTGGTTACGTTCACTAAGGGGTGAAGCCACAATAGTGGTTTACAATTCAGGTGAGGAAGGAAAACTCACAAAAAATGACCCCAAGGCAAAAAAAGTGATTTAAGGGGTTTGTACGAACCTACTGGTTCGACCAAACCAATAAGGGATTTTCTCGAACTAGGGTTCGAGCGAACCCTTTTGAATCTTGGCCGCCAAAAAAAACAAAAAAATGCTTAGGAAAGGGGTTCAAACAAACCTCTTTGAAGGGGTTCACTCGAACCATGGTTCACTCGAACCATGGTTCACTCAAACCCCTAGAGGTTCGCTCAAACCCCTATGGGTTCATACAAACCCCCCTTATCCCTCATCCCCCATCTAAGACACAAAAACAACCTAAATTTTGGCACTTCGGAGCTCGGGTTGAGGATGAAAATGGAGGAATCTTCACAAAAACAACTAGATTCAAGTAGTCCCCAGAACAAGTTATCCAATGAATATAATTTTAATATGTTTTGGTTTTATTATGTAGGTGTTTTTTTAGTTTTATTAAACATAAGTTTTTCACCGAAAATCAAGATCTTTGTTTCGCACATGTGGAAAAATAGTAGGTTATCAAAATAATTTTTTTAAAAATATTTTCATGTTGGGTATTGATGTCCTTGATCCATTTAAAAAAAAAAATTGAATTTCGATACAAACAGAAAAAGTTATGTTGTATACAGTCTTATTATGTCTAAATTGCAATTGGTTTGACTTCGAAACTTGATTAAGGAAAAAATATTCAATAAAAAAATATGATACCAAATGAAAGTGCTAGATATCGTATTTAAAAATCTAAATTCAAAAAAAATAGAATTTTATCCTTCATACAAAAAAAAATATGTTGTATACGGTGAGCATCACTTTTTAAAAATGTTGTTTTCTGAAAACAAATCCAGTTTTCATGGGAGATGGAAAAAGAAGTGCAATCTGATTCCAAAAATTTTGAAATTTGTTTTTTTAGAATCTACAAACAAAATGTGTCGAGACTCTAGTTTGCATCATCTTCAAATTCCTCACGGTTTAGCCGCTATAGGTGCCCGAATGTGATGATTTAATTAAAAATAATAATTTTAGTGTCCAGTTTGGCCAAAAATTGTAAACCACTATTGTGGGATCACCCCAAGCCTTTTACAAAACTTCATACAATACCTCAAATATCTTCAAAACTTATGGAAAACATTCTTATATACCACCTTCAACTATGCATATGCATTGTTCCTTTGAATATAAAAATACTACAACCTCCACACATGCGCCATGACATCATGCATGCATTCTCTATCTCAATTAAAGTAGAAGGCTCTAGGTAAGACTCTATTATTTGCTTCCCATATAGTAGTATAACTTGAATATGTTCCAATATTATGCTAACCACCACACTTAACTCATTCAACTAAGGAATAATTTGGACCTTTGTTCTTGTTTTTGACTGAATTATAATTGAAGAATTGAAGATTTTCTAAACCTTGTTTTTCTTCCCATATGAATATAGTAGTATTTTTCTAAACCATATAATAGTATAACCTGAATATGTTCCAATATTATGCTAACCACCACACTTAACTCATTCAACTAAGGAATAATTTGGACCTTTGTTCTTGTTTTTGACTGAATTATAATTAAATAATTGAAGATTTTCTAAACCTTATTTTTCTTCCCATATAAATCAATTAGTAAAGTGTATGAAAGAACTCTACAAGCTTTAATTTTCTAAGCTGTCTACTTCAGTTCTCAAGGCTTGTGTAGAAGCCAATCAACTTGAACAATAGTGATAAATAATGGATGTTAGATTAAAAAGGGTATTTTCAAATTAGGGGATGATAAATAATTGATTAGGTCCCTTTTCACAATAACATACTTAATCTTAATTAGGTTGTGAATTTTTATCTCAAGTCATAGGATGAGGACATATGTCATGATTAAATTTTATCCTCACATAGTGTTTCATTTAGGGAACTGGTTTTTTTTCTTTATTATAAGGATTATTTATTGTATTTCATTCAATGCACATTAATTATGATTAATGCTTTTTAGATCAATAGTCTATTTGACTTCCATAGCAAGTTATTTGATTTTTCTCTTTCTATGGCAAGTGTTTGATTGCAAGTGATCCTATTAGAATTGTGAAAAACATGAGCCACAAGATCAAACAATGAAAAAAACACCTTCATGCAAGAGAGCTACAAAAAATAATATGCAATATCCTCAACAAGAAAAAGATACATAATGAACCTCAAGATTCTTCAAGGAGGTCATGAGTTCTCAAAAGATTATCAAAGGTTATGATAATACAAGGAGAGATGAGTGCTATATAGGAGCAACCCTAAATGATAAAGGGATTAGATCATGACAAGTGTCAACGTTTCATACTATGAGACGAAATGATCTAATAATAGTTCACTTTGGTTAACATAAAAAAATACTCTTAAGTTTAGCTTAAGTGCATGAGAATAAATTAGACTAACAATTAATTAAATATTAATTAATTATTAGCTAATATATGATTACTCTAACATATCCTTGGGAGATGTAGGGTTGAGGAATCAACTCCATCAATGGAAATGTTGTTATAAGTGCCATCACCTTCTTGATTTATTTTGAAAACTCTTTTCGGCCATTCATCCATTTTTATCTTGGTTTCACTTTGTTTTGATTTCTCACATTCCTTAATGATTTTATCTTTTATCAAATGTTTTTCCTAATCCCCAAATTCCACCAACAAGCTCTAGATTACCCCCTCCATTTTTTTTTATGTCTAAAAAGGGGTTGATTAAAATATGAAATTGTTGTTGATAAATTATCTTATCTATTTTCTCCAAAATATCTCTCATACTTACATATTTCCATCTAATCCTTGTATTGCTTTCAAACACATTTGTAATTTCTATCTTCTATATCAAAGTTACTTGGGTCATTCCCACTTATTTTCTTATGGGTGTGTTAATTATGATACTTTACATCCTATAAATACCATAGGAGATATTCAGTTTTGTTTATTCATCTCTTTAATTGTGTCCATAATATTTGTTTCTCTTTTTTTTCATGCTACTCATTAGAGCATGGAAAGTTTCACTAAGTAGTTTCCTTCATATTTCTCCTTATCTTCCTCTACTCTTTTATCTTCTTATGAGCCTTGAGGGTAAAATCAAGAAGTTGGGTTCACATATAGGGGAGGTTTCATTTTTTGGAAAAAATATTGACACAAATGGGTATCAGTTTCATAAAAAATGGTACTTGTTTAGACTCAAACTCCCCAACCATTTAAAAAAAAAAAGGTATCCATTCTAAAATGAGTACCCGTTTTGTTTTTAAAACAAGCACCCATTCTAAAATGGGTACCCATTTTATTTTTCAAAACAAGCACCTATTTATAATTATATTATATTTTAGAATGGATACATGTTTCATAAATTTTGAAATTTGAAACCCATGCCTTTGTTTTTGTTTTAGGCTCGGGAACCCACCCCTTAGCCTTGGACTTACAAGTATGATATCATGAAAACATCCAGAGAAAGATTGAATTTGGCAATATGGCCAAGCTTATTTGAGTAAAGGATGCCCATTGGTTGCAAGTGGGTATTGAAGAATAAGTTTATAGTAAAGAATAGGTTAGAGAGGTACAAAGCTAGATTGGTAGCTAAGAGCCACTCTTAAAGAAAGGGGGTTGTTTTTGCTAAAAAATTCTCTCCTATTGCTAAATCATCTTCCATATAAATCCTGATTTTTTATGAAGTTTGTGATTTTAAAGTAGAGAAAATATATGTTAAAACTATATTTTATTAATTTCAAATTCACCTTATAATTTTCGATATAATTTTCGACTTCTTTAATTCACCCAATTTTCTAATATATTTCTTAAGATCTTACATTTGACTATTTTATTCTCATGTTCTTTTCAATTGTTACATTTTGATGTTTTTAATGATGGTAAATTTTCCTAGTAGTGAACTCTTCATTTTTTTTATGTCATAAACTAAGTGGTATAATTTTTAAATATTAATAAGCTTTTCCATTTTTTTCAAGTATTTACATTTTTTTCTCTAATAATGTAAAATATAGCATTTGTAACATTTTCATTCCATTAGTATTTTTATTCTAATTGGTGTTTCTTGATTTATGAGCATATAAGATCATGTTTAGCTTAAATACAATAATTTTCTTATATTTTAAATTAATAATATTTAGATACAAATAATCCATTTTCTAAAACATTAGAAAATTATATCTTGAATTTTTTTACTAAATAAATTAGATAAGTCATATAAAAAACTATCATATAATAATAATGCATTCTCAATAGTTTCATATTGTGGTTGATTGACAAACTTGTTATTTCTCTTTGCATTATTAGACATGAGTTTTGATTAATTGGATTCATCATGGACACATATTATATCTTTTTAATATATAATCCATACAATCATTATGAGAGCTCCATTTTCCTATTCCATTTATAATATTTAGTTTGATAATTATAATTATAATGAAAAATTAATTATCCATACTATAAATAAAAAAGCCATGGAAAGGGTTGAATGGCTAAAATGAGACATCTTAAAAAAAGTTTAATCATTAAATTTCTTAATTTCGAAAAATAAATATTTAAATCTCACAATTAATAAAAATATGTTACAATAAATATATAAATATAATATTTTTTGATGACAAATTAATATGGTTACACTAAGACCATACATTGCTTCTACCGTTTTTTGTTAGAGTGCTTAGGGGAAGGGCTCTTTAAATATGAAAGGAAATATTTCATATGCCACCAAAATAAAAATCAAGTAAATTCACCATGAAGAACAAGAGCCACACGATTGATTGCTCTAGCCACCCTCCATATTTCATGTTGCACATCACCCCAAGTATTTTCATTGGTTTTATCATTATTAATTTTATATGCACGTGCAATTGAGTCACTTATACCAGGAAATGATGTTGTCCCATACTTGTTAGTTTGAGTTGGCCCATACACCTATCATATCACCTCATTTTATGTGAGTGCACCAATTCATTAGAACGAAAAAGTATTAAAATCAATTATGAGAAAAATGTAATATAAGAAAATGTTAAAGGTATCGAATTATGATTACCAAGTGCTTATACCAAGGATTTCCAGGAAGCCCGTCTGAATCTGTAAAAGCTCGCTCTGCCAAAACTAGATGATCATTCAAGCTTCTTCTTAGCTGCCAGTTTCCCTCTATTTCCTACATATAAAAAATAATAACATGCAATGCATAAACCCTAAATACTATACAAATTTAATGAAAATTCTTAGAAAAAAGGAAATAGTGTCAAACCTCTTTTTTACTTGTAATGTTTAATGCAACATTTCTAAGTTTAGAAATTGCCTTATGTAATGGAATTGTAGTTACTTGAGGAGAAGCTCCCACAACTTTTAATTGTGTTTCTAAAACATCTACATATGACTGTCATATCATCACACCCAAAACATGTATTAGAATTATACATTTAATTAACATTTATAAGGTGATATTAGGATAAATTGAGTTTGGAGTCCTACATAGAGATTATCAGCATATGTTGAATAGTTGAAAGGAAGAATATTTGCATCTACTAGCTTCAACATTGTCATCCCCCATATTGTAGCCACTATACATATGGTCACAATAATATGAAAAATAAAATCCAGAATCAACAAAATTAGAAAACTATATCATGTGACCTTAAAAATTTTGTAAAAAAATTTAGAGGAAAGGTCTAAAAAACTATATGGTTTCTTATGTTTTTAATTCACATGTTGTTAGTATACTTACTACAAGTATGCCTATGAAAAAGAGGATCGCCAAAAAATTTCATCCAGTTGTAATCATCATAAAGTGAGTGATACACATGAAATCCTGCTGTATATAAAATTATATCATATTAGTACTATAAATGCAAATATCTATGAAAAATAATTAAAATTGACTATAAGAAATAATCTAATAATAGATCATAATCAATTAAGAGTATTAATAACATGTACCTTGTCCAAACTTAAATTGAGTAGTTGGAACTCCAATATGTTGTACAAATGCAGCAAAATCAGATCCACCTCCACCTAGCCTTCCAATCTAATGTTTAAAGGCTTGTTGAGCCATTAAATTTTTTAGTGTCAATATATTCAAGTTTATCATTTCTAATATAAGAATTAAAATAGATATTTTTTCATTTATTTATCAATTCTATGATAAAACCTTAAATAAGTGTGAGCGCATACAAGATTTAGAGGATCGCCACTTGAAGGAGCTAGTGATTCATAGACCGTTTTTCCTGGATTGTCTGGATCTTCAATCTACCATAAATAAACATTCAAAACAATATTTTTTATAAATATTTTTTTTTTAACATAAAAAAATCAAATTTACTTTTTATATAGAAAAAACACAATTAATAAATAATTATTCTAATTTTAATAATCATATATTTTGAAGATTCACATAATTTATAACTTAAATAACACATACACTTTTCTCTAAAATTTAACCACCTATTATCATCTAAATTAAACACATTTCATAAAAATAAATATAAATGAAAGAGAATTTTCTTTACTTTGAAAACAAATTCTACACTAATATTTATTGCTACCCTATCCCCCTCTCTCCCTCTCACACATATAAAAAGAGATGTACATTCTTCCTAGATTTTTTTTATACTATTATATTTTGGTACCAAAATTTCCCCCTCCTTTCGTTCACCTCCTTAATTTGTTGAGATCATTCTATGTGAGAATGGAGTTTATATATTATTATTACCTTAGTAATCTTGTATAAAGGATTATTAGACCCCACTTTCTATTTTATATTATATTAGAGCATTACTATAATCCCTACTAAGGTATTAAATGATTTTCTCAAGAGAGTTTTTGTAATTTGAAAGAAGTCCACCATAATCAAATGGGGAAGTGTATAACATTTCAAATTTTATAATTTGGGCTATTTTAGTCTTAGTTAATTGATAATAGATTTTATAAGTAAGATATATCATGAATTTATATTTTTATTCTGTAAGAAAATAGATGAATTGATTTTTTTTATTAAATTTTTATTATATGAGATATAAGAAAATTTTAAGAATGATTTATAATAGTATATTCCACTTTTTGATCTAATTGATACATTAAAATTAAAAAAATTATCATGAAAAAAATTGTTAAGAATTTGGAGATAAGATGAACTAGTAATTTTGAGATTTTATGTACATGTTTTAAATATTTTTAAAAAATAAAATTATGATTTATCCCATTTTTTAACATTTATTTATAATTTGTTTTTATATTTTATATTATTTTTAGTGAGTAGCATATTCCATAACACAACTAATTTAAAATAAGATAAATTTATAATTTATTAAAATTAATATTTAGTGGATATATATTTTTCATATTCTTTTATTGTATATTATATTTATTATTAATTTTGTATTCAAATTAATTATAATATAGAGTAGTTTAAGTTCTTAGTGTATAATTTTTTTTGGATATATCTAAATTAGTATTATTTATTGAAATAAGAAAATCAATATCGATTACATATAATTTTAAAAAATCTCTACATTTTTAATTTTCTCATGTATATCGAATAGAAAATTTTATATTTGATATAAATCTATGTTCACTAAAAATATAAAATAAATATAATAATTCAATAAAAAAAATAGGTATTATACATTTAAAAAATAAATCTTTTAGGGATACAATATTACTAAATCTCATGTCATGAAGACTTTATTTGATGGTCCAAACCTTGCTTCGAAATAGAAATTTCTTCTCAAACTTTGTGAGTAGTAGTAGGATGACATTGAAAAGACCTTTTAATGGAGTTTTTGAGTTTATTTGAAGGTAACTTCATTCAAAGCTCCATTCTATAAATAATTTTGAATATTAAATAGGTAAAATAGAGTAAAAGACCCTTATTTGAAGGCACCCCCACCTTTGAATGAAGAAAGTGTTTTATAATTTTGACACTTTGAGCTCATTTTTTTGCTCCATCGCACAAGTGAGACACACTATTGTTAGATCACTCTTAAATTAGTGCATGGTTATAGTATCTCTAAAACAATATTTTTTTGTATTTTTGTACAATTCCTCACTAAATTATTTTACAACACAATAAAATTTTGAAATGGCTCTCCCACTCTCTACTAGAATGTCTATCTCACTCACTGTTGAATCCCTCTTTCTTTCAGCGGATGGTGTGTCGTTGGCTTCTGGTGCATCGTTGGCTGCTAGGTCATGTGTTGTTGGCTCGTGGGTGTCTATAGACGGTCTGTTGTGTGTTGTTGGGTCGTCGTTGTATTCAGATGTGTCCCCTGGTGGTTCATGACCTATGCTAGGTGGATTTTCTGATTTTCAGTCATTTTCTAAGGTGGTTGGTTCTAGTGGTAATATTCCTTCTTCTTCTCTCCCCTCTTTTAAGGGTAAACCCTTATGGTTCTCTTCTTCCACCCCTACTGTTATTTGTGGGCAAGAGGTGTTGGATAAAGAGGATTATTTCTCTCGGCCTGCTCTTATCTACAGATTTAATGGTTTATAGCCTTCTCTCCCAAATCTGCACAAATGGGTTTTGGAGTCTTGGAGGCATATTGTTGAGGATAGGATTGAACTCTATCCTTCAGCTAGGGGTTTCTTTGTGGTTGCTTTTCAATTTGAGAAGGATAGGGCTCAGGTGTTGGAAGGGGGTGTTTGGCTGTGGGGAAAACACTCGCTTTCTCTTCGGCTTTAGTTCCCTTCTTTCAACCCTCTTTTTGAATCTATTAGTGTTGTTCCTACCTGGGTTAGACTTCCTAACCTACCTCTCCAATTTTGGACTCCCTCTTGCTTTGAGTCTATTGGTAGATTTGTTATGGTTGATTTGTCTTCTCTTATCTATGATCATCCTACCTTTGCCTACATTCTTGTGGATGTTGATACCTCAAAAGATCTACCTAGGGAGGTTATTTTGATGGTGGGGACTAGACCATGGTCTCAAATTCTTGATTATGAAGGTATTCCTTTCCGTTGTAGAAAAAAAAATTCTACAGGTTATTTGGCTACAAACTGTTAGAAATCTCGTCAGAGCTATGCTACTTGGTGGAAAGATGCTCTTTGTGAGAATCTTACTGTGGGTGATTCTTATGATGATTCTAGGGATGATGACTTGGCCCCTAATGTTGTGGCTTCTTCTGCTGAAGGTTCTCAATTGCCATCTATTGTTGTTGTTGCTACTGTGTCTCCTATAGTTGTTATTTTTGAAAAGGTAAGTAGCATTTACAAGGTGTCGTACCCTTCACAAAGGGCCCAAAGGGCCAAAGGACAACATAGTTCAAAACAGAATTGAACTATGAGAACAAACAAAAACAACTGACTGGCAGCTATAGAAAAACAAAGAAACTGAAAAGAAACAGCCTAGGAACTAGAGGGGACCAAGCCAACTCCCTGAACTTGAGGCCGCAGAGAAGCAATGGGTTTGGGGAGTCCTTTCTTCTTGCACAACACAACCAACCAAGGAGGCTCAGAAACAACCATCAAGCAGGGCAAGGGGAGAGGATCGTCAACAACCACCACAGGCGAGGGGCCACCATGCAACATGGGCACTGACAACGAAGAAGAGGAGATAAGAGTGATCGACGTACCAACCGAGTCGATAAGCGAGGGACGGGCAAGAAGCGACTGCACATCGACATCAGACTGGTGCAACAAAGGATCTGTAGAAGAGGTAGCCAAAATAGGAGCCTGGGGAGGCTTAGACACCAGAGGAGGGACAAGAAGATCGCCATCCTTAGAGGAATCGTCAGAAGAGTCCGAAGAGTCCGAAGAGGGAGCATCGATTGTGAGGTGATCCGATAGAGCATTCTTCCACCAAGTAGCAACACCCTTGTGGAGAGAAAGAGGACAACTCGAGGCCAAATGACCAGTAGAAAAACACCTCCTACAACAAAAGGGGAGGCCCTCATAGTCCAATAGCTGCTACCAAGGTCTGTCCAACACCATCATAACCACCTCACCATGGAGGGGTTTGGTAATATCTAAATCAACCAAAATACGAGCGACCGTAGTGTGCCCCAGACCTCGAGAAGTTGAGTCCACCTTGAGGAAATGTCCAATGGAGTTACCAATAGCTTCAAAACAGGACAACTCCCAAAACTGAAGAGGAAGATTCGAAAGACAAACCCAAACAGGTCTGATGTTCAGCAACTTAGTAAGCAAGTTGAAGGAGCGCGACCAAGGTCTAATGGACAGTGAATGGACACCCCACATCCATCCCCTATCCAACACACAATCCCTATCTGCAGGGGAGGAGAAGGAGACAAAGAAAAAACCCCGAGCATTGGGATAAAGCTCAATCCGTCCTGAGACAATAGGCTTCCAAGAAACATAAACCCACTCATGTAGATCTGGAAGGGAGGGTCACAGGCCATTAAACCTGCAAACTGCACCCTGCCTCAAATAATACTCTTCATTTTCAGCTACTTCAGGACCACCGACAACGACAGGGGAAACCCGAGCACAAGGTAGAAGATGAACCTTAGAGGGAGCAGTTGCGGACTGAGTGCCAACCTTAGAAACAGCCTCAGAGAAATACTTTCGACCAATAGGAGCACCCGGGGTAGGAGTGAATGAAACCTTAGGGACAGAGGGGACAACAACACCCACACCAGGCAATGCATTGACCATGCCATCCCCCAACAAGGAATTGGGAGGAGCCCCTGAAGCACAACCCCTGTCACCAGAAAACAGAGCAGTCGTAGCCCTATCAACAGAAAACACTACCCGGAGGGCATCGGAAGACTTTCTCTCGTAGAGCAATCCAGAAGGGGAAGAGGGGATAGGCCTGCCCATGCTAGCACCCACACCCAAGGCAGACTTTGCTAGGGAGCCAAATGACAGAGGTCCGTTCGGGAGAGAGCCGCCTAAGGCAGACTCCGTTAGGGAGCCAACAGGAAGAGGTTCGTTCGGCAGAGAGCCAACCGAAGCAAGCAACAAGTCGTCTACAACAGACGTAAGAGGTTGACCACTCCCACCCAGAGATTCCACGCATGTAGGAGGCCGTTGCAATCGCCCGCTAGAGACATTTTGAATTCGCCCGTTGGAAACACCCGCCATTTTTTGTTGACTCCTACAGTTGTTGTTGATATTGTTGTTGATGTTGGTATTAGTGGTTCTTCTGTAGCTATTGGTTCATCTGCAGTTGCTACTAATGCATTTGGTTTGTCCACAATTGTTGTTGTAGTTGGTGGGGTTGTTGTTGTTATTGTTGATGATTTTGTTGTTGTTAATGTGACAACTAGTTTATCTGCAACTCTTATTGTTGTTAGTTGTGGGAGTGACACTCCTGGTTCTTTTCCTCTTTTTCCTTTGGTGGCTTGTCCTCTGACTTCCCCTTGCTCTACTCCTTCGGAGGATGATCTTTCTTGGATGGTTGTGCAAAGAAGGAAGAGAGGTCTCCCTAAGCATAATCTTTTGTCTCAGTCACTTGTTAAATTTTGTTCGTGGTGGTCGAAAGGTTGCACATGTGGTTTAGCTATGCTTTTCCCACTATTTCTTGAGGTTGGTTGGCTACTGGTCTTCTTTTTTATCTTTGGTGCAGTTGTTTGTATCTTTTGAGGTTTCTAGGTTTTTGGATGTTGCTTATAGTTTAGTGTTGTATCTTTTGAGCAACATTTTATGCCTAAAGTTGTAAGGGTTTTGGGTCTCTTCAAAACCTATTTTTCCCATTTAATCAAAACTCTAGAATTACCAAATTTATATTTAAAATTACTAATATATTTATCTTAAACATGTATATGTGAAAAATATATATACAAATATATATATTTTTCACATATATATGTTAAAAAAATATTGATATATATCAAACTTGAGTTATTTTAGTTACTTCAAACTTATTTTATTTTACTTTAGAACTATTTAAGAATTATTCAATTTTATACACATTATATAATTTATTTATATTTGAAAATTTATTTTATTTACTTAAGAATTTGTTTTATTTTATTTTTAAATTATGCTATATATATATTATGTTTTAATTTTTATGTGCATAGTTACAACATGGTTCTCCTTTTTGTCATTGTAAACATTGGTAGACATAATTAATATTTCAAAATTTTAAAAACAAAAATTGAGAATTGACATGTAGAAATTCTCAAGAAAATATCTTAAATTTCAAGATAATTTTGAGTGGTGTACATGGAACATTAATTTAACTTTAGAATATTTGGTTACTGGTAGTAAATTTTTGACAAACTATTGTAGTGGTTAGTATGAATGTCAAAAATTAAAGAGTAAAAAAAGAAACATAATAATATATTCAATGAATCATGTAATTTAAGTATTTTTATATTATTAATAATATTTCAAATTTTATGTCTCTTATCTAAATAATAATAATATATTCAATGAAAAATGAGGATAATTTAGTTTCAAATATATCCTTTCTTAATGCTACCCCTACTCTTACAAAGATTTCACAAGATCCCTCTAAGAAAGGTCCCGATGTTACTATTATATGTGGGCAATGACCTACATCTATTTAATGGCTGCTTAAAATATAGTCTTAATGATGATAGATGAATGGTTTGATCCTCTTATCCTCATCCTCGCCATGTTAATTTATAGCCTTAATGGTGATAGATGAATGGTTTGATCCTCTTATTCTCATCCTCTCTATGTTAATTTAGAAGTATGTGGTCAATGACCTACCTCTATTGACTAATTAAATTATGACCTTAGTGATGAGAGACAAATTAGTTGATTCTCTTATCCCCATCCTCTATAATAATTAAGAAGTGTGTAAACTAGTGAAAATAAAAGTTTAAAGTTGGGAAAATAGTAAAAAGATTTAATTAGTTACAATTATCACTATTTTAACTTATAGAAAAAATATTGCATTCATTTATATATAATAATTTAAATTTATTTGATTATTATTTATTTATTTTAAATTACATCTATTAAAGCTAAAATTATAAGAAATGTGATCTATTTTTTGAATTGTTTAAAGACGTAAAAATATTAAGACATATCTTCACATTTAAATATTTTTTAACATTATTTTATTAAATTGGTGCTCAAGAGAGAATTAGATGTGTAATGATAGTAAAATTTATATGGTATGAATTCTTATGTTGAAATTATATTATTATAATCATTTTATTTTAAAAAAATATATAAGTAGAGTAAAGATAAGGTATAAGATATTATTATATTTTATTCTTTTATGATAATTAATCATCAATTAAATGTTTTGAAATTGTTAGTGTTAAAAGGATTGTTACTAAATTAGTTTGTTTTTATTCTATATAGGAGAGTCTTATTCATACTACTCTTAAGTTCACTTGAGGACATCTCACTTTTTATCTCACCTCATATTGACTCACCAAGTATCCCAACACTTTTACATAGAATCTTACATGTGTTCAATTCTTGGAGGGGCAAGCATAGTTTCACTCCTACCTTCTCACCTCCTCAATTTTGCTTTTATATGTAAGACTCTTTTATATATTTTATATAATATTTCTTATGATAGTATCTATTCTTGTATATTGCCTATTTATGCAAGTATTTTGGATCTTCCAAATGATCTTGGTTGCTCTAACATATTATTAGAGCCAAATTGCAAATTCTTTTCTAAATTGACTTAAACTTTTAAGGATCACGGGCATCATATTTCAAATGGTGCATCTTGGATCAAAATGAGCATCGTCATTGTTCTTAGAGTGGCCCAAAAATGAATTTTGATATATAACACTTAGACATTTGATGATTGGAATTTTTTTTTAGATGTCATCATAGAGGTCATATAAAAATCCATACCATCCATATGACTATACATCTATTGTATTGTATTGCATCATCATACCATACTTTACATAGACATATCTCGATTCATGTTTATACCTCATTCTTTGTGTATGCATATGACCCATTAATTTAATTAAATTTTTGTTTGTGTATTCTGGGTATTACTGCCAACGTAGAATATTTGATATTATATTCCAAATCTTGGTTGGTCAAATTCATCAAGATATTCTGCTTGGAAAACTACCTACATGTACAAATGATAGTTTGACGACTATTAAAGAGAAATTTTCTAGTTTGTGGATGGTTTTTTTTTTACATATGACAAGTGGTTTTGGAATATTATTGCACTGGAGAATATTTAGGTGGAATCTTGAAATACTATGTTGCTTATGTCAACATGACTTAATTGGTTTTCTCCCCCAATTTTGCCCCTCACCATTGGCTAGTTTTATTTTTTGGCTCAACTTTAGGAGCCTCCTTCTTGGCCATACAGACATGTTTTCCACTGATTTTTTTATATTTTGAGTATTTTGTGTGTTCCATCTAAAGGTGTGATTTAAGTTTCATTATGATGCATGAAATTCTTAAAAATTAGTGATTCTCATATTACACTTTGCATAATTTCTATTTTTGGAATTTTAAAGGGTTAATTTTGGGCTCATACAATCTCTTTTTTGGGTGTCATTTTTTTAGGTGTTTAATTTTTTGAGCTCTATATGGTGGTGTTAGTTTTTCTTTAGTGTATTTTATAATTGTAATTTCCAAATATGCCTCTTTTAAGGATTTGTACATCAAATCCACTTTGTGGAAACTATAAATGCACTAAAATAAATTGTCATATCACTATCAAAATTTTGGGGGATCATGTTTTGAATAATGAGAGTTTTATTTTCATCTTCTTGTCATTTTTTGAGGTTCATTGTCCACCTCATGACATAAAACTATAGTTTTCCTTTTAAGGACACTTGTAAGAACTCAAACAACAAATAAGTCTATAAATGCACTCATATAAAATACCATAAAACTAATTGTGTGCTCCTTAGGGCCTAATTTTGTATATCTATTATTATTTTCTTTTATTTGAACTAAGTTATAAAGTTTCATGAGGGTTGTGTATGTTGAATGCACAAGACAACTAAGAGTGAGGGGTGAATCGGTTATACCTTAAAAATTTAAAACCATTATACACATTTAGATCCACATTAATACAATTTAATCCTTAATCTATTATAATGATTTAGCATGAAAGGAAAATAACAAAAACATAAACAAATCAACACCATGCACAAGAGAACACCAAATTTACATGGAAAACCCAAGATGGGAAAAACCACAGTGAGGATTAACTCACAATATAAAGTAATATCAACACCGAATACAATAGGGCTCACTGCCCAAGAAAAGAAAGGCTCACTGCTAGAATATAAAAGAAGATAGAGAAAAATGTTACATAGAGAAATGAATCTCAATGTAACAAAGAATCCACCACAATACCATCAACACCTTCACAACATGACCAAAGAATTGTAGACATCTTCTACTCACTGCATCCAATAATCTAACACATGAAAGCCCGCACTGCACTTCTCAAAACTCTAACACTCTGCAATTTGCATCATTCACATCTCTTTTGTCTATCTTATCATCCTTCAACAACTCAACTCTTATTTATACCATCTGCAACCTTGAAACCTTTCTCCAAGGTCATCTATGCACATCAACCGTGCAAATTTAAATTAGGTCGACACCAAAACACTTCCATGTTAGATAGAAGTGAAGGCAAACCACACCATTCCTTATTTGTGACCCAAAACTCTAACACCACGCTACAACACACTTCTACAAACAATAAGCATCCACCACAATTAGTGTAAACACCAAGGTCGGTCGTTACCCATGTAAGCACCATTAAACTTTTAAGTGCACACTTCATTTGATTCAACAACAGCTTGTGGACAACAAATGTCACCTAAACACACTCTAGAATATTCCATGAACATCTTGAAATCCACGAGACTCCTTCACAACAACTTCCACCTGAAGAATTCACACACCTAGTACACTTAGATAACTCTGCCATACAGTGTAAGTCAAGAAATTGACTTCCAAAGCACCAAATCTCAAACCACTTCATGTAGTGTCCCTCCAGTTGCTACTGTTTGTTTCAGTTTGTTTATGTTCGATTGCTAGTTGTTTTAGTTGTTTTGGATATTATGCTACTTTATTTCAGTTACGACACATATACTATGTTAGTTTTTATACTTTGTTGATTATACATTAGATACATTGTTGATCGTCTAATTATGTTTGTGTGGCGACATTATGATAGACATTATGTGTGTTATGGTTTATATTGTTCGAAGAATTAGTGTGTTTATGATGATGTATCTGATGTTGTTTATGATGTATTACTGTATGCCAGTCTTTGTGAAGGAGACAGTGTAGCATTACTCACTCATTAGCACCCTGCTATGTTGCGACTCTCTTTCACGATGTGATTATCAATTTATACATATATGTTTGACAGTGTTGTTTCATGCAGTTTGCAGGTATTGTGCATCGACTCCACCTGCTTTGTCGGATTTTAGTGTGCCATGACCCAATGGAAACATGTTGTTTTGGAGATAATGGTAGGTCCTCTTTCTTTGGCCATCGTTCTTTTATAGGATGAGTATCCGTTTGTCACCCGTTGTTGTTCATCGTTCATTTTCGTTGTGTTGTTTGTGTTTCGTCATGTTTGGAAATAAATTATTTAATTAGTTAAATGGTGTATTTGATAATTTATTCGTTTTTAGTGAAATTCTATTGTAATGTTAAATTAAAATAATTATGCTTAGATAATTTAATAATTAAAGTTTGATTGTTGTTTTAAAAGATTTGATTAATTAAATTTATTAAAATAGGATATTTAATTAAATGTGATTGTTGATTTTAATGTGCAAACTTAAATAAATGAAAAGTAGATGATATTAAATATTTTGTTTTCAACAGTTAATGAATAAATATCTGAAAATCTAGACTCGAAGTTAGAGAGTGTTATCTTGTGCAATTGATTAATTTGAACTTTCTGTTCAATTTTGGTTGCATGTTGATAGTTAGTTAAGTTTTGTAATTGTGAGTTAATTGAAAATGAATTAAAAGCTTTGTTTATGAAAATTGTGGATGACAATTGGATTTGGATTTCTGGAAAAGTTTTCACAACAATTTTTAGGGAAAAGCTTCTTTGCTTCTTCTTTGTGCTTTTGGTTGAAAGTTATGGAGTCAATGAATTCGAGGGTTTTGCACATGTCGAAAAGTTTACAGTTTCAGATTTCCATGTCTTGCTTCATTCAATGTCAAAATTCGAGAATATTATATCCAGGTTTTCTTCTTTGTTTTGCATTTTCTGAATAGAATCTTTTGATTGTCATTTATGATATTTAATTTTCTTGTGGTGGAATTATTTGCTGAATAATCTGCACAAACATCAGAAACAAAATCGTTATTGATTAGTTTTGATTAATTGAAGGAAATTTGTAGAGAAACGAAAGCTTATGAAAACCTAGTTGTAATAAATTGGTGTTATAATTGTTGTTTGCATCTCTTTGGACTCGTTAGTTTCAGATTCTTTCGTTGTTTCATATCGTCTATGGGATTTTATCATTTGTACCTCATTGTTGATGTGTTTTAAATTCCTAAATTTAAAATAGAATTACGTTAACTTCATGTTGGCATATGAATCATTCAAATATACCCTTATACAAAAGAATTTATTTTATCTTGTTGGCTTGTATCACACTTTTAATGGTGGTTGCATGAAGTTGAAACCACGATGTCATGTTTGTGTACATTTAGTAACATATTCAAAGCAACCTGAATTATGAGTTTTGTGCACAACCAACTCTTTTGTATAATAAATCAATTTCTTTGAGTTTTTGGGTGGGTTTGTAGTCTTGATTTGCAATTGATTCTTATTCTTCTCAATCAATTCCTGTTGTTGTGGATCGATGTACTTATGTGTGAATATTCATATAACTTCATGGCCATGCTAGTGCACATCCTTACCTTTACCTATGTCGTTGTTGGATATAGGTCTTTTGGAATGTTCGTTGAGCCTCTTTGACAACCATTTCTAGGAACTTTGACCTATATGATATTTGTTTAGGATTGGTACACAACCTATGTTCTTGCAGGTCTGCGTACAACCTTTATTTTGGCCTTCTCCTCATCCTTTTTGCCTTGCATGCCACACAACCAACTCTTTGTAATCTCTTCATTCATTTTGCATGCAAGTCCTTCTTAGCATTTCAAATGTTGTTCTTTTTATCTACATCTCTAATACATAGGACCGTGTGGCTAGTCTTCTTTCTATTTCCTCATTCTTTTGCTTGCATGACCCACACAACAATATTCTTGCAATGTTCTCATTCTTTTTCCTTACATATATTGTACAGTGTAGTCATCGTTGCCTGTCTTTAGTCTTCTATTTCTTTGATTAGAGTTTGTCTTGGAGATGTTGGATTCTCATATAATTAACTCAGTCTTAGATTGTATTTCATACCTATCATTGTATGTACTTATATAAATGTCAGTGTGAAATAAATTTAAATCTATTGTAACTATCCATGCAAGGATATTGTTTAATCAGTGCATGCGTTTGATCTCCAGTTCTTCCTCTTTTCCACTATATTTGAATGCATGTATTGATAACTATTTCATTATATTTGGATACATGTATTGAGAATTATTAACCTATTAAATAAATTGAACGATTCATTATTATTATTATTTCCATGTAATTTCGGTAAATTTCATTTAAATTAGCATTCAAAACTTATATATCTTTGGTGTGTATGTTGTTCTCTATCTTTCAACAACATAGGAAAGTGATTTGTTATAAATTATTAATTTTCTTTGTTTGATAATTGCTTTAATATATAAATATATATAGGTATTGTGATTTATTTGTTTAAAGAGTAGTGTTGAACAAATCAATTATAATGCAAATGTGAATACATATATTATTTGTATAAAGATTTATATACATATATATGAATTAGTATTGTTTGGTTTTTGGTAATATGGTTGATTATTGAATGTAATGAATTTATTTTATTCTTAATAAAGAATGATTATTGATTTTTTTGTTAAAATAAAACAAAATAAAGTACTTTTATGTTATGGAATTTTTAAATCTTTCAGAGGCTAGGAAAGGAAAATTGTGTTGTAAAGTTTATTGTGTTTGTACTTTGATGATTCTATTGCAATGATTTAATTTGGGACTTAGCCATGCACAATATGATATTTCATTGGAGGTATTTTGAAAATTATTTGGTCTATGTCTTGATTGAGATGTGTACATTCATGGTTCTTGTTTAATGTGCATGATGGCGGTCCTTTGCAATTGTCAATATGTTATGTTATTGTATATAGGAAGAGTGGCTTGCGATAGGGGCCAGAACCCTAAGAGGTACCCAGGGTAACCTATTGGGATTTTATAATTCAGTGAAAACCTAATTTAATGTACTAGTGGTTGGGTAGCATTCATTATTAACTCAGATAATTTGATTGCCTCACCTTATACCTTAGTGCTTGTATAGATTAAGAGTAGGTTGAGATGGCATGGAATGGCATGATCATCTACTTTGTCTTCTCGAAAGGTAGTTCGATTCCACATGAGTTTGTTTAGGGGCCGAGAATCGTTAGAGATTGTTAGGGTAACTCGATTGAGGGTCGATAGTCTATGAAGATTCACCAGGGTAACCTAAAGTAAACTATGTGATAACACTCTTATCCTAATACATGTTATGTGGTCTCCTATGTAGAGTTACCGTTTGTTATGATGTTGCCTCTGGGAGATTTGTTTGTAATTATGTGGTTAGACATCGTTATTTCGTAATATGTATGTCAAGCCATGTGATGTTATGTTTTGTCTTCATGTTCGTTTATCTTTGTGGACTTGATATTATCTCCTAGCACGGGGGGTGGAATTTTGAGTACCACATGGTTGGGAGGAATGTACTTTATCCTCCATTGGGTCCCCTTGCAGGTGATGCAGTACGTGATGATATTGTTCTTATGGCAAGTCCCTGATTTTACATTGTTCGTGGAGTTGGACGTTGAGTGCGCACATGAACAAGATTGATAGATGTGGTGTGATCATCATCTATAGTGTATACATTCCTGATGATTATTTGAGACCTTATTGTAATGTTACTATGATGTAACGAGATTTATCACAATCTCACTTGATGTAACCTGATTATGTAACTTAACTTGATTATGAGTATGTAATTGGATTGTTCATCATTGATATGATTTGTCATTATGTTTATGCCTTTGGTTTACGATGTGATGTTCTTCTTGTGAATGTTTAAGTAATGTTGTCACAGAACCCTGAGAACGTATGTGTAGATGTTTACTTTGCTCTCGTGTTGTAATCAAATGTCTTTAAAAAAAAAATTGTTTGGTTATTTAGTTACCTTGTGTGTGGTTCTTTGGGTTCCATGGTGGGGCATTACACTTCAACTAAAGTAAGATAATAACATCATCAACACTCCTTTAGATCTACAAGACCTGAAACCATACTGCAAATGTGGAGCAAACACATTTCTCCCAAACAGTTTTGTAATACACACTTCACACACTGGTGAACACAACTTCTTTTGTATAATGATCCAACACACCAAATTTTGAATATAACACCTTTGAACACCTCTAATCAATATATCTAAAACACACAGGCAAATCTTCAACCTAGAATAAATGTGGAACAACACTAGAAAAAGCTACTCTAAAACCCATAACACATTGCAACTCACTATTTGATATTTTTATCAAATTTTCTCAAAAGCACTTGAAAATCAAGCATCAAAAATATATCCTCGTCATCTCCATTACTTCCTCAACCATAAACAAAATCTTATCAAAGAAACACTAGAGGTTGAAACTAATATTTGACTAATGATAACATAATGTAACTAATCAAAGAATAGATAACACCAACATACTTTTGTAACAATCTGCCTCAATAATGATCTTCTTCCGTCTCATACATTTGACACCATTGACAACACCAATCTGCTCATACTTGCAACAATCTCCTTCTTTGTCATTGATGGCAACACATGATGTGAAAAACCATCAACAACAAATTCAATAGCTCTGCTCCATACCTATTTCCTTTTCTCTTTCCTCATTACTCACTCTCCCGCTTTCAACTTATCTTTTTTACATTCCCTCTTAACTATCTTCTTTCTCACATGACTCTCTCCCCCTTTGACATCAATGGAGAAAGACAAAGGATTTGTATCACTGATGTTTCTCCTTTGACATCAACGCAACTGCTTTGCAACCTTTTTTTACTTACTTCTCAGTATACTCTCCCTTAGGAGTGCACACCGTATTGCACCAATCAAAAACCATTTCAGAATGA